>JAUELC010047324.1:0-12610 GCA_031471745.1 Cryptochiton stelleri
GTAGATATTATAACTGTGGTGAACGAAACTCATCAACTATTGACAATAACCAGCAATCCATACCTTCAGTCATCAAATGCGTGCAGAATCTAAAGTCATCTCGATCATTTTACAATGTCTCTTTATCATGACATCTCGCAGGTTTATTTGTGCTATGCATGTACTTTCTACAAACTGATTAATACGTCCGAGATGATGTTAGAAATGCACTTATTCAGATTTGAGTGAAATATCACAATGATTACTTGCCCAGCCCGACAGCTCCTTAGTTATTTTCTAGGTCAGATGAGAATTAACTACAGAACGAGTGAAGGACACAGCACCGGTATATGTACATCTGGAATACATTAATGCACTGATACGCACACTGTAAGGCCTACAGCTCTCACATTATGGGTTTTCTGTCAGAATACTGCACTTCTGTGTGATTAGGATAGTTTAATCAGATAATAGTATTTGGGTCAGATTATGCTTTTTCGGTATGAATTTACTATTTGTTGTTGTTTAATATTATTGGCGTGTGCCATCCCAACATGTGAATGATTTACGCCACAACAATTGATTAATTTAGTATATGATTTAACAGACAATTTACATCATAATATATTTATATATAAAAAAAAATAATTAAAAAAAAACACAATTAGAAACGCTTGCTCGACATAATAAAAGCTGCAATGGTGCTGTACACCTTCCGTATGTTTCTATCTGGAAACAGTATTCCATATAGCGTGTGCTAAAGTACCCCTAGACTTGACAAATTATTAAACAATTTACGGTGTTGGTGTGTACACAAATCACATTCCAGCAGGTAATGAGATACAGTCTCCTCAACTTGACAATGGTTGCATAGGCCTGTGGGATGAAGCTTTATTTTATGTAACCGTGCATTTATTGGTAGAACCCCGGACAATAGACGAAGCAGCAGAACACGTGCACGCCTTCCCTCAACCTGTAAATATGCATTCGTAACATTTGGTTGAATATTAAAATAAAACCTTCCGTCATTAGTTAGTTCCCATTCTCTCTGCCATATATCTACAAAGTGGTATTAAAAACAAGAAAATATCTCCGATACAGATAACCTAACAGGAAGCGAGACCTTGGGAAACTGAAGGGCTTCTTTAGCTAATCTGTCTGCACTCTCATTGCCCGTTATTCCAACTTGCGAAGGAACACAAGCTAAACAGATATCTAGACCACCAAAAAACAGAGAAGGAAGTAAATGTAAAATTTCAAAAACAACTGGGCATGAACGTTGCCACGTAAAGTGTTGCATGGCAATGAGTGAGCTTAAGGAATCAGTAAAAATAACTGCTCTGACAGGATGTATATCATCTAAAAAAACGCAAAGATCGCAAAATAGCTACTAGCTCACACGTAAAGACAGATAAGCTGTCGGACAGTCTGAAGTTCCGGAATACTTTCAATTCTGGTATAGTAAAGGCTGCTGAACAATGCGTTGTGTCTGGTTTTTTAGAAGCATCGGTAAAGACCTGTAAATAAGAACCAAACTTATGATTAGCATAGTCATTGAAACATTGCTTGCCAGCTAATGGATTGTCTCTTTTGTTTACTTCATAACTGGCTTCTAAGCAAACGTAAGACGATCTGACTTGCCAAGGCGGTATAGGTGGAATTATCTCCCTTTGCAAGTTATCAGTTACTGTTAACATCTCCTGCAGTAAATTACGAGATCTCACACGGAAAGACAATGATGACTGATTAGTATAAAGAAAATCAAAGTATGATAGTTGTAGAAGTTGAGACGTGGAGTTAGACCGAGCTGTGATCAGTTTAATTTAATACTTTTAGGTTCTCATTTTTCGTCTGATATGGTGAGGCATTTCACCACAGGCCACCTGCAGAACAGGTGCCGATGTGCCTTTAGCAGCTCCAGTACAGACTTTGAGACAGGTATACTGAATAGAATCCAACTTTTTCTTGAGAGGTCGAAGCAGAATCATATATTTCACAACAGTAGTCGAACTTTGAACTTTCCAGCAAACACGTTCTGCCCCCCCCCCCCTCCAATTCGTACCTGAAATGGAGCGCATCAAATTATTAGCTTTACAAGATTTCACTTTTACGGATTGAATATGCTTTGACCATGTTAGGTTGGTATCGGTGTTGTGCTATCAAACACACCGAGGTATTTATAGGAATCTGAAAACTTAAAATCAGAATTATTCATTCGGAGACATATAGATGGTATATTATGTTTACGTGTGAAAATAACAGCCTCCGATTTTAAGGTTGAAAATTTTAAGCCCAATTTGAGACCCCATGCACAAATGTCATTTAGAGCTTGTTGTATATGCTTTGTAGCCAATTTTAAATTTCTGCTGGAGTACCAAATCTCCATATCATCTGCAAATAAACATCTTCTTATTTTAGGATTTAGAACATCTGGTAGATCGTTTATCATTACATTCAAAATTGTGGGGGAAATTACGCTCCCCTGTGGAGAACCGTTCTCGGTTTACATAATACTAGAGTAACCATCACCCACCCTGACCTGAATATACCGGCTTGATAGAAAGTATTTTACCCAAGCTAACATATAACCATTGGTTCCCAATTGCTTTAGTTTAATTAACACCCCATTTCGCCATACCATATCGTATGCCTTTTCTATATCAATAAAAACAGCTAATAGATAATCCTTATTTAATATCGAATCCTTAATAGAGCTTTCAAGTGTGGCTACATGATCTATGGTACTTCGTTTACATCTAAACACCACTTAGAAGTTCATTTTTTCTAAAAAAAAAAACAGTTCATTCTATTATTCACCATTCTCTCCATCAACTTACATATGGTACTTGTGAGAGAAATTCGATATTACTGAGGATCGGAAGGAGGTTTGCCTGGTTTGACAAATGGAAGGACGATAGCTTTACCCCATGACGTAGGCATCTGCATTGATAACCATATCCTGTTAAACAGCAACAAAATTATATTAAGAAACGAATCGGGTAACTGGCTATAGATCTTATTAGAAATTCCTTCTTCACCTGGAGCGGTGTCAGAACAACACATAATGGTTGCTTCAAGCTCTACAATAGAAAATTCGTCATTTAGTGATGATGTGTCAAATGCACATTATCAAAATTTGTTGAACAGTCAACTTTATTTTTATGAGAAATAAAATTACTGTCATAGTTTTCAGTGCTAATAATGAAAACAAAACTCTTAGCCAAGATATCTGCTTTTTCTTTATTTGTTGTGAATGATTTACCATCAACTATAAGAGAAGGATAATTAGTAGCACGACCAGCACCACGGATGGCCCGAACAGACTTCCATGCTATTTGTCGTTTATAGTAGAACAAAAACCATGCCAGGTATGATTTCTGTGCAGACTTAATTATTCGCTGTGCAACAGCTTTCTTGCGTTTAAATTCAACAATATGTTCGTACAAACAAGTTCTAAGCGCTTTGTTTTTGGCCTTTTGTCTGTCTTAAATAGATTTAGTGTACTCTGGGGTCCAAGAAAGGAACATTGCGGCCTGCCTGTAGATTTAGGAATAAAAATGTTATTGTTAAGAAGCGGTTTACAAATTGTTAAACAATGCTACTGGAAAAAAATTCACAGAACGCCAAATAAAATAATTAGAAGTTTATGAATAGCTATATTTCCCAATGCTGTAATTTACTGTAGTAAACAATGAACGGAATATAAATATACATATAATTATTGTTTAACAATATCTTGAAACACTTTACATATAAGTATCCTACGATTTTTTATAATACTTTATTATGTGTTCTTAATTACCCCATCCGTCGGATTTTATTACTTCTACTCAGTTTTCGACCAAATATTGATTCGGTTACAAAGTCTACCCTGTTATTGTGAAAGCCACTCAAACAAACAAACAATCTATATTTGTCAAGCTACACTTGGTCTTGTTAACGCGATTTTTCAGCAACGTTAATATTCCATGTGAATCCATTATTGATCACATTGACCTAAGTTACCGGGAAGGCCTTAATCAAGCGAGTCGATGCTAGCTGTAACTGTTTACCTAATAAACCAGGGCGAAATTAATCGCCTGTGCATCTGCTATAATTTAACCAATAACTGCCTGGCTCTGGTATGGAAGCACATTATTGAAAAATAATAATTTGTTAACAAAAATCAATTCAATATTCCATTTGGCAATTTTCCTTGTTAAATGGTATTACCTCCACGGTGGATAACCTTCTCTGTATATTGTATATGACATTAATCAAGAAACGAGTGCCCTGTTAGACATCAATAATAACTAAATAGTGTCATATACGAAGCCTGCTCCAGGCTTATTAACAATTACTTGATATGTTTTGTTGGAACATAATTATCTGCATTTTATGAATAGCAAACACGATTTCAAATGTCATGATTTACATATTAAACGTTTAAGAAGCTATGTCGGTTATTTACCACGATACCCCGGATGAAATTTCTAGAGGTATCAGCTTTTGTAAAATATCAACCTCTAGAAAGCGTTATTTGTCGTATTATATAGCGATAAAGTTTGTGCAATTGACAAGGTTTTATGAAATGATCTGATCAAATCTTTCGATAAGTAATTTAGTATATGGATAAGATTTCCACTTTGTGGTGATCTAGTTGTTATTGTCTGTAAAACTCGCCTTAACCTATGATAGGCACGTCCTCTCGATACGTCCTCTCAATCACGTCCACTCAATCGAGTCATGTTCGAATCCAGGTGGCCCCTCTTTCTCATATTGATGGATCCGCCCCCGAAATCCTGTCACGAGGCTATTGTACAATGATAATTGTCCCACCAAAACGCGTTTAGCAGATCGTTTTTTTTATTCTGTTATACAGCTTTCTTTGCAAATGGTTTATGAACTGTTTTTGAATGTCTTTTCTTTGAAAAGTGGTAGACATCTTCAATATCAGCTCTTCAGATCTAGAAATGGCTACATGACATCAGACATTTTGGGTAACAAAAGCTAATACGAAACTCAATATTACAATAATCAATAGCTATTAATCAATATATATCTATACAATATGCAAGGCATGTCGGTGTTGCTGTGCTTAGAGCTGTCATCATTTCTTTGAGGAACAGCTTTTAAACATCTTTGTCCGACATGAATCTGGCAGTAATATTGAAAAGACAGGAACAAACATTTACTCTGTCTATATGTTTATGGAGTTTTCTCGTGGCACTTCATTTGTCTCCTTCTGTCATTTTTTTCCTGTACAAAATATCGTTGCTGGTAATAACCATCTGAATGACGAGATTATGCGGTGCCGTGAAGGACCACGGGACACTGGATCCCAGAAGACACCAAGATACAATCACAGAGAGCCAGTACTGTAAGCTGGCTAATATCACACTGTCAGATTTTAATATGACTATATTGAAAAAAACACATTAGCGGGAATAAAACCACCAACGGGCTTCTTTTATCTCTGACAATTAGATTATTAATACATTGGCCTAAGGTAAAAACAATATTTGATTCACTGAATGCTTTTTAAAGATATTTAATTTGAATATGTAAGTGAAAATAAGTATTATTAAAATTAAGATACAAACGATGTTACGCAACCCGGGACGCCTAACCTGCATCACCTACAAATTTTGATTATTGACTTAAATTGAGAAATTGACTGGATCAATTTGAGATAAGTTGATAGTTTTTTCCAGACGTTTGGGCCCTTGGCACCTTTTGATATGCGATGTATATCACTTGAATAAATGGGAGTGTAGGCCTACAATTGACACTTGATTGACGAGAGGGATATGAATGGATTGCATCAATTCGTTGGAAAAAGTGTTAAGAAACGTTTACTCCGGCACCTGGCTCGGTTTTGTATCTGTAGTTGATTGGTAGATGTCTGTGCCGTTGATGGTATGTAAACATAATACAGCTGTTATTTACGTGAAGTTTAATGTCTGCATACACGGGTTAAAAATGTGTTGACCTTTAAACAAAGTAGATATTTTATAATATATCAGAACATTTGGTTCGATTCTTGCTCATAAAAGTGGGATTATACAAGATGATCCTTGGTAATTTATATTCCCATTCAATTCGCTAAACCCCCTGCCGTCTGCGATACTCAATGTTTAATAACGGTACGAGAAACAACAGGCAAACCCAGCTTCGAATAATTCACACTCAGAAGCTAGTCCGTTGCATTTCACCAAATGGTCAGTTGTACATACTATAACAAAAATTGGATGAAGCTAAATGGTATATGGTTTGGATAAACAAAATGGTGCATAATAAAAAGTCGTAGTTTCTATAGCTATGACCAACGTCAAAGTTATTTTCCTTCTATCATTTGTATAGCTGATTGTTTATATAAGTGTAGCATTGCATTTTGTATTGAACCCACGAAAGACAAGCCAATTGGCCGCAAACTAACATTCTTTTGTAGCGAAATTCCACACCAGTCCCCTTATTTAATAACATACACAGAGTCTCGGAAATATCCATACACATTTAATGTATCAACATAGGTTGTCTTTAAGTAGTGAATACGAAATGACGAACTGTCGTGTGGAAAACATGTTGAATAGATGTGATCAGCAGTGTCCTAAACTAATGAATGTTATCTTCAAGAAATGTCCGAGCACAGAAACAGGTGTATTATATTGTGAGTGGAGGAAGGAAGACCGTCAACTAGCAGTTGATACCATGCTGCATGTCACACCGTCAACATTACACTAAAAGCTTCCATAGTGATTACTTTTGGCATCCGCCTTAGAAATTAAATTAGAAAGATTTGTTTGGGAGGTGACCAGGACGTTTTTAATGACGGGTTCAATTGTATGCCCTTGTTGCACCAACAGTTGGGCTGGACAAGTCTGCTCCATTTTTGTCATGCAGTAATATTAAACGTGCCTTCAACTATACCAGTTGAGAGTCATCATTGAAGCTTCGTCCAAGGATTCTAGGGAAATCGCAAAATCCATAAATGAAGCAAAGATCATATTAGTTGTACAGCACGATGCCGTCATAACTGTCGTTCAAATGAGGGAATTCTATACGCGAAATACACGCGAGACACCAGCTAAAAAAAAACCCTTGCAATAAAACAGCCTTACATTTACACCGGACTATGATGGACAGCAGAGGTGGATAAATCTTCACACACTAACAATTGACGTGCACAGCAGCAAGAACGGATCGATAGTCACTGTGTGATAATTTGCGTGTTCCCGCCTTCAAACACTTGTGAAACACATGTGAGCTAACTTCCGATCTTTGTGAACTCGATGGCAGACAAACACAAAACACAAAAATATATGTGTATATTCAACCATTCATTTGGCAATGTTGGTAGGGATGTGTGTGTGTGGGGAGGGGGTAGTTTACACTGGCGCTTACCCATCCAACAGGGATGCACGCCACGGTACGAGACGCTTGTATTTTTCTTGTGTCCAGATTAAGATGTCACTGTTTTGATCGGATGTTTATTCATCTGTGGCATTTCCATTCTTATACCACATCACGCCTGGAACTACGCTTCCGTATAAAAGGGATCCGAGCTTAACAGGACTTGAATACCTCAGTAAACGCTGGCCGTACAACGTCGGTTATCAGCGGTTACAGCTACAACTATATGCGTTATAGTCTTCAGGGACCAGTAAACCTCTCGAATGGGAGATGAATTATTTAGTTGGGACGTGAACTTCAGTTTACCTAATAACATGTATAAAGCGTTCATCTTCGCTCTCCGCATCCAAAGACTCACTGGCCCCATTGGTCAGTTCTTCTCGAAGCAGAGATTTGCTGAGAGCCGAGTTGTTTCTTCATTGCTAAATCACAGAACAGTTATTTATATAACCAAGAAAATGATCACTGGTAGTTTGAAGAGAGCTATGAGTAACACTTAAGTGAAGCTCTGCTCGCCGCTCTTCCTGAAATGACGTTGTCCAATGTTATAAACCTGCCATGCGTGTGCTTTCTTTCAATCAGAAACGTCAGTCTGTCCAGATAATTGAAAACTTGTCCCGTAAATGATACCAGACAGACATTCTAATACGTTTGTTTTAAATACTTTAAGGGTTTTGAATTAGATCGTCCATTAGGCTATGTTACTTTCATTGACACGTCTTCATTTGACGGTGGGTTTCATCTGTTTTATGTGGAAAGGCGCTGAGATAACTCCTACCACAAGTGGATCAATTTATGTCCATCTGAGTTTGATTAACCTTCAAAGTGTTCAATCATTGTTATTGTAAAAACCTAGTGACTATTGCTGTCTTATGTCACAAGTATATGCAGTCTGACACACAATTGGTTGCTTTTCATGTATTTGGAAAGCTTAATTGGTATTTTGTCTATGATGTTGAATGCTCAAGGACAAACTTGTAGTGCGGCATGAGTTCAGCACTGAGTACCAAACCCAGCTAGAAAGCACGTTGCAATTGGACCCAATCCATTCTTCTTCAAATCAGTTAAAGTATTACACTGTAACCCTTACACCATGGTGAAGCCTATTGTGTACCATATTAATCTGAGTTAGCGGGTAGGTTTCAATCAAGCGAGTCGATGATAGCTGTAACTGGGCGAAATAAATGGCCTTGTGCAGCTGCTATTAGTTAACCAATAACTGCCTAACTGAGGTATGAAACAACATTATTGCCAAATATTAATTTGTTAAAAAACAGCGCTTCAAAATTCCATGTGGCCAATTTGTTCGTTTAATGCCAGTATTTCCATGATGAAAATTGTGAATTGAATGTTACCACAATTTCAACACTCTCCGTGCATAACTTGTATTATATTAATCAAGAAGTGGGTGCCCTGTAAGACATCAATAATAACTGAACATATATGTGTATGAAACTTAAACTGGGTCATTTAATAATTCCTTGATGCGTTTTGTTGGAACATAATTGTTAGTGTCATGCGATTGTTAGTGTCAGGACTGTTTTCTTACTTAGCACTGGATGAACATTAATTTTCCAACAGAGCAAAACACTTTTCATGTTATGGTTTGTGTTAATGTGGCTGTTAACTGTTGGAGTACACCGCCGTCATATAAGTAAATACAACTGAGTACTGTGTTAAACGCTAATCAATCAATCAATCATATCTAATGTATACGGCCGCCGAAAGGTCAAGATGTAGTACCGGAAGCGACAAAGCGCCCATATTGTTGAGTCTATTTATTCATCGTGCTGTGCTGATAGTCGTACTGCTAGACATTGACTTTCAAGTGACAATAGTAGTATTGATGTTTTCCCTGGCCTTGGAGAATTTGATTGTTTGTTTGTTTGTTTGTTTGATTCGGGGTTTACGCCGTGCTTAAGCTTATTTCACTCAAAGAAAACTAACGTTACGTCTCCAAAACAACCCATATGCCTGATACCTTATTAAATATTCAATATCTTTGGCAGATCGTTAGGAATAGTGTTACATATTTAATGTGTTTGTGATAAACTTCCTTTTACTATAGGAGATGCTGAACTGTCACGAAGAAAACATTTATTCGACAAAGGGTTGAATATATAACTAAGCAAGTCCTTCACCTCCGTTTTTGGATGATTACCAACTTATGTCTGAGTTCATGTCTTTGGAATTTTCTACCGTAATGCATCGATTTGGGTTTTTTTTTTATCATTATAGGCCGTAAACTCGTTGTTACTGATGTGTTCTACGTCACAATGCTATGGCGTACAGCTATAGCCCACTGATTATTTCAGTTGATATCTTTGACAATTTTTTATGTTTTCTCAATATGAAATTCAATTTTATATCATTACAGACTTTCCTGCACCAACAGTAGAGCTTGATAAGGCGGCGCCATTTCTCAATAATAACACACGTGGTAGAGTGCACACGTTGGAATAACGTGCCTTTAACCCAAATCTGCGGACAGTCACCATTATAGCTTCCTCCCGGTTTCCTAGACAACCCAAAAGTCCACAATTGAATCAAAGATTTCGAGATGGCCTATGAAGGACGAGTTCATTCGCCAGCAATTGTCGATTTCATGTGGGAATTGTAGAAGAGACTCGAATGTGAAATAGCAGCTTTCAATCTCTGGAACGGTACATTAGAGTGCATCAGTAGAAATAGGTCGATACTCACTCGATGATGTTGGGAGAACATTCTGTTTCAGTATGAAAGTGTTCGTCCATCGGAATACATGTGCCAATGTGCTCTATATGCAATTGTGACTTAGGCGAATCGGTTAAGCTGTTGTCGGCAAGCATCAGACTAAATTTCGTATAAAGAGGTATGTATGTTTTCATTAGTTTATACCATTATAGTTGTATCCAAAATGGATTAGCATTCAAATATTCCTGAACGTATTCCATTATTTTACTGGTAGTTTTTATTCAATCATTGACATTCATGTAATCCATTCATCATGAGCGATAATTTCCTGTCAGTAACAATATCTTAGAAAGTACAAGCTGCAACTTGATCAGAGTTCTCAGTGCATTCTTCGGGACTTACATTTGTCAGTGTAAGGAATGTTGGTGGCTTTCACAGAGATACTTACAATTTTCTAACCGTTCTGGATCAGCTATGTAAATATAATACATGCGTGGTTCATATTTGTGTAACTATACTGTTCATCTGCCCTTGAACTTTAAATAATACTTCTATGGAAAATCGGGATTTGTTTAAGAGTAATGGTGGATATACATTTCCCGGTACAATTTTGACTACATTACTTAATATCTTGTACAGCAGCATCGTTAATCTTTTGTCGCATGTTTTCTTATTGGTAAATGTGTACTTGGTAAGCTGCTCTCAACACATATATATATATGTTTTATTCACCGGTGTTAAAATAATCCCCATCCCTGTCCAAATGTGACTTATCTTTGGAAATATGAATATTTTCATAAATGTAGAAAAGAAAAAAGTTCGTTTTCCTGAATATTTGATTCGCCAATCAATGTTAAGTTTAGGTTAAAATCTATATGGCAATTTTGGATTGAATGATATACCAAAACCTAGATTTTTTAGGGTTTTTGCATTGCGTTGAATTTAACGTTGATACATTTAGGGGCCCGCTTTCTCCCAGGTTCCCCTACATTTAGCAACCAATCAACACTTAACAATCAACATCACAAAGTCGAAAAAATATGTCCAAGAAAAATGCATAGTTGCAAACCGTGTAGTTATATTATTTTCACAGAACAATCATATGGCAGATGTGTAGTAATTTTAATTTCAAATCCATGTTTTTGTAGTTAGGCCTGCAGTGTATCGCTTTCACTGCGTTTATTTGATCACTTGACTATAATATCAGTTATATACAATTAAAGATTGGATGAAAGAAAGAATCTTTGTTGACTGAAAATATTTAGTCCAGAAGAGGTACAATTAAACGTTAAGTGAAAGAAACAGATTATTTTAATTATGGTGAATATTTAAGTTTATGGGACTATAATATGGCAACAATCGATGTTATTACGGGACTAGATTATTGAGGTCCCACATTGGTGTTGGTTTATTGAAATAATCCGTCAACAATTCTCATATGGGTGCATTGTAGACCCCATTCGGGTTTATTATCTAGCTGTATGTGTGTTCCTTACGTGACGAACCTCATTAAACGCTTTCCAGGCAAAGTAACCAACCATGTTATCTCAGCTTTTAATAGGTCTTGTGAGTTCCTTGATATCACGGGAGTTTCAAATAGACCCAAAATTTATTAGTTTTAATATATCTACACATTTACAATGTTACTATGTCAATAGTTC
The DNA here is from genome assembly GCA_031471745.1 of Cryptochiton stelleri. Lineage (NCBI taxonomy): Eukaryota > Metazoa > Mollusca > Polyplacophora > Chitonida > Mopaliidae > Cryptochiton > Cryptochiton stelleri. Next base: position 11,706 of record JAUELC010047324.1, read on the forward strand.
GCTTTTTTGTGAAATTCTGTAATTAATAATGTTTCTGGCAGGAATTTTTCCCCCATAAAAAAAAAAAAATTATGTATAATTAAAGTCTCATTTGTCGTGGTGATGTTGATTTATCCACTTCACTCCAGGTACACTTTATTATAGTGCCTATCCTTTCCACACCTTATATGGTTAAGCACTCCCATGACCTCTTTGGAGCAATATCCCCATGGCTTATATCGTGAAGCACTCCCTTGGCTTCTTTGGAGTAATATTCCCATGGATTATAAGGTGAAGCACTCCCTTGGCTTCTTTGGAGTAATATTCCGATGGATTATATGGTGAAGCACTCCATGGCTTCTTTGGAGTAATATTTCCATGGATTATATGGTGAAGCACTCCCATGGCTTCTTTGGAGTAATATTTCCATGGATTATATGGTGAAGCACTCCCATGACTTCTTTGGAGTAATATTCCCATGGATTATATGGTGAAGCACTCCCATGACTTCTTTGGAGTAATATTCCCATGGAGTATATGGTGAACCACTCCCATGGCTTCTTTAGAGTAATACTCCCATGGAGTGTATGGTGAAGCACTCCCATGGCTTCTTTGGAGTAATATTCCCTTGGAGTATATGGTGAAGCACTCCCATGGCTTCTTTGGAGTAATATTCCCATGGATTATATGCTGAAGCACTCCCATGGCTTCTTTGGAGTAATATTCCCATGGATTATATGCTGAAGCACCCCCATGGCTTCTTTGGAGTAATATTCCCACGTCTTATATGGTGAACCACTCCCATGGCTTCTTTGGAGTAATATTCCCATGGATTATATGGTGAAGCAATCCCATGACTTCTTTGGAGTAATATTCCCATGGATTATATGGTGAAGCACTCCCATGACTTCTTTGGAGTAATATTC
>JAUELC010047435.1:0-12608 GCA_031471745.1 Cryptochiton stelleri
ATTTAAGACTGACACATTGTTATTTAAATTAAGATCGATGATCAATCAGGCTTCAATTCAATACGATCTAAAGATGTTCAATGGGAGGTGAAAAGGACGAGTGGAATAATTCTTCCGTTAAGGATAAATTTTAAACCAATAAAAATGCATTTCCAGTATTATGTCAAGCGCAAATGGGATAAGGAAATGCCATCAATAAACTGGTCATTCTCCCAAATGACACCGGCTTCTAATATGTTGTTCAAGGAAGCGATGTGTCTTTTTCTTTAAATGTCGTCTTTTATTTAAAATTTTACGGTTTAAATTCATTTGTCGTTGTTGTTTGCTAAAATAGCACAGGGTATATTTATATTCTGCACGTTATCATTTGAATCAATAGCCTGAAAACCTATACTGGTACAACCAACAGAACAGGATTTTTAGAGCAACTAATATCACTTTCAAACACGGTTTCTTTTCCATGCGATTCCGTCACATATTTAAAACCCATGGTTGAAAAGTCCTCCATGTTCAGTGAGTAGATTTTATACACTGGCTTTAAGACAAATTCATGCTAAACATGCTAAAACATGCTAATTGGAAAGTGTTGCACAAACTTTATGGCATACGAGGCAAAACTTGCAGAATATCTTCCATATTGTGATTCCGTCAGGCTGACATTCATATAAGATTCCACATATAGCGGCAAACACCAAAGGCACACACACAAACGTAGTACTGTTTCGATGTATTGATCAAACCGACAGAAGACATCATTTGACGCGATGCAGCCATTGGATTGCAGGTATACCTATAATTATCTGTCTGTTTTGACTTGTTCCTATGCTATGCTATAATATTATGTGAAGCTTTCGGTGGCAGTCAAATCAATAAAGGATTGACAAATCGGATAAATTATTTGAAGAATTTAGCCATACAATCCGAAATATGACACTGACATCCAGATAAAACTTAATATAAACCTCACCAAGCAAATCATTTTATTGAGAATTGGATGCTTCCGAATTCGTGAAGTAACTGCATCATTCCTTATTTCTAAATAATCCTGTTTACGATATTACATTCACGGGCTTCATGAAAGTTTTTGAGAGGGTCTAATAAACAACATTTTTTTCTGGCTACAAAATTGCAATTTTCGATTATTTGAGCCAGGGAATATAATATTCATATAAATTTTTGTCAATTTATTGGAAAGAGTATGTTGTATCTTAACAATGTAGAGAATAAAAACAGAGTTGTCTCCACTGGGAATTGAGCTTGGTTGCAAATATAACATTATAATTCCGTTGATCATTATACAATTCAATATAACCTGGTTTGTTTATGATCTCAATAGAATTTCTTCAAATATAAAATAAACTCTGGCAATAAGTCTTATCTCAATTGGCAAAAAGTAAAAATGAGTCGTTGTCAAAGTTTTTATTTCCAATTGTTCTTAATGCTTTGAAATTCAATTAGACTTTTTATCCATATAATCTTTCTAGAAAAACTGCCTTCGATATCTTAAAGGTGATTATAATAAAACTGTTTCATTGGTTTAAGAATTTAGTGACACTCGTTTTAAATAAAAGATAATTTGGTAGTACTGCATATATGCAATGACCTGTCAGTGATCTCTACACTCTGTACAAACCGTTCTTAATCCTATATTCACCGGAGATACTTCTTGTGCCATGAAAAATATGCCGAGCTCCCAAAGCGACAATATGAAGACACAAAGTGATCAAAACATGTGTTTTAACATGTTGGCCCACTTGACCTACTTTTCCGAATTGTAGCATATCAGCTACATTGGTTAATGCAAGGAATACACAAAGGGTTTGCCCAGTATTGTTTCTGAAACTTTATTTGACATATTTAAGATGATACAAACATTTATATTCACCAAGCCCCACAAATGTTATCTCACACTGGTTTGCATTTCAGTGACCAAAATAGCTAGGCCTACTCTTAACGTCTATCTGTAAGACTTGTTTCACAAACATGTAAGTATAATTCAATTTGCCAATCCAACGTCTTGTCTGTCTTTCTCTGTCTTCATTATCGGTGTCTGTTACTTCCATGTTGTCTCTGATATGTTAATAGGACGTAATTTTCTGGAATCGATTTCGCGACATCACGTCAGCAACAGGCCAGTTTCACCCAAACACGCTACGGCAGGCATCTTTACTAAATCCATATGAAAATACATCTCAAAGATTCTATCGCAGATAGAGTTACTTGGAGATTTATGCCAGATTTTTAATGTACAAATTCTTAGCAGTGGCCAGAGAAGAAATCGTGTTATTATCAACAAATTGTTTGAAATAAATAAAAGGTGCATATTATATCCCTTGGCTATGGCTGGACAAGAGATTCAACGAAGACGGTATGGGAAGGAAATACAAAGCTCTTAGTCTTGTGATAAATGTAGGTTGGTTTGTTAGTTTGTCCCTGGCTTTACGTTGGGAGCTCTTTCCATAGTAAAGAAACTGACTGTTCATCAGCAGAATCCTCGCTCAAACTGTCACCACTTTCTTCTGACATTTGCATCCTTACTTACATTATATCCATCATTATCACATGACCAACCCATTTGTGTAAAACAGTCCATCGATTCACTGTGGTAATGGACCTTGTACTAATGACCAGACATTGTTAATGAATTAGTGAACGCCAAAGCAAGGGTTCTGACGCTTGACCTGATCAACCAACCTGCTCAATCGACCTATGACACATTTTGAACTCTTCATGTGACTTGGTTCTCCAGTTGTATGGGTCCGGTCGACATAATGTTATGCTAAATAGTTTTATTTTATTTCCATACTTTCTCTGCCTTACCTTCTCTATGTTGATTTATATTGGTGTGATACGTGTATATACATGGCATGGAAGTTTCATGTGCAGCGACAAACATGGCCCTTGAGCCGAAGTTAGAGGTGGCCATTCAATAAACAAAAGCCGAAACTCTAAGGTTTTAAAGGGAGGTAACCGAGGTTAGACATTTAGTACAAAAATGGGTAACCAGGTGTACAGAGATAATGACAATAGCCATGTAACTAAAAGCTATTATTTAAAGAGAGTGTTTATAACAGGTGTTACTGGGTGGAAATTAGCTCTTCCAAAACAAATACGAACATCTGCTTCAGCAAGAGCCTCATCGATATAATCAACCTCGTTATGTAAAGACCTTCATGCTAACATGTTAAGCCTCGCTTACTGCAAAATCTATTTTTATAAGGGGAAGCCATCAGGGGCTTTTTGAACAGTTGTGTCCATTACTCACGCACTTCTTTATAATAACAATATAGACGGTGTGTTAATCCAAAGTATCACTATGAGGACGATTAATGGATGAATAATGGATAAGGTGATGCTCGCGTTTGTACTGTGATAAAATATATGTGAGAAAGTTCTGAATGAGAAGAAAGCAGTCACATGTATGAAGAGAGTTAAGCCTCTTTCTTACATTACCAAACAATTCTTCTCAAAGTGTTTTCCAAAAAGGATTTGCAATGGCTTCCTCAACGCAACGATTCAGTTATTTTAAACACAGCTTATACTGATGTCCTGTAATGCAATATATATATGCATATGCAATGATGACCTGTTTTGTTTCGTCTAAAATGGTTCACTGGTGGACTGTCTCAAACAATGGAGGTGGTTTTGTCTGAATTACATCACGGGTCGCCTGAGACAGTAAGTAAATCGCAAGCGGCTTGTAGGCTCAAAACCGATAAGAAATTATCGGCCATTTTGGATGAATTTAGGCGGCTGAAGGTTGGAAAGGCTTGTGGTACAATTAGTTCAGCTGAAAGGTTGGCAAACACGGTGGTGGTGGTCCCAAATGTCTAGCGACAAAGTGGGTTATCCAGGACCATTACCTCAGTCCCCCTTAAAAGCTGCAAATGGGGTGCTTATGATCCCGGAAATACATTCTTCTTTGCAAGTACTTGATTCAATTAATAGGTTGTACACATCTGTGCACATGTTCAGAGTGTCTGGTCAGATTACCAGTGTTTCCGGCCATCGTGATTTTTATTGACATCACACAGTAATATCATTGGTTTCGCTTTGATGTACTGATGAGATTGATTCACTGATAGGTGTTTAACGCCGTGTTCAAGGATATTTCACTTTTCTCATGGATAAGCCATACTAACACAACTATAAAACATGAAGTGTTTTGCTCTGCTGAAACATTTATATTCCTCCAGTGCTAAGTAAAGACAGCATTCTTGAAACATGGTTCCCTTAGCCAGAGGGCTGTACTGATTAAAAAGATCGATTAACTCCCGAATGTCGCATGTTAACTTTGATAAGGGTACAGGACATATCTCTTTGTAAACCGTTTTATTTTACATTTGCTATGCACTTTGTTGTTAGCAGGTTTATCATTAGCAATCTTCGTTGGTAAATAGTGTTCCTTAGTGGATATTCTAAATAATACGTATACACTTCCGGTTTAGATCATGCAGAAATGCAGATTGGTTGTCAACAAACAATATATCGATGGCACCACCGAGCTTTCACATGTTTACTATAAGATTTTTAATTTTGTCTTGATATAGTAGTGGCTTTCCTTTTGTATAATATTCTCACACAGCTTTCCCTTAAACCTTCCCGACAAAAAAAATCACTTACAAACGCAATGGTTCTTCTTATCGCATCTGGATGTTTTTCGTCAATGTTTGCCACAAATTGCAGCCTTTTCTCACTGTGATAAGGGAAAGCCGAACACATTTCCAAAAAGGTGACGTAAAATAGAAACCTTTACGCAATATTTAAAAGTGTGTACCCTTCATATACAGTGCGAGTTATTGATGTTTCTCCCTTCGTTTGTCCACGCCTGAATAACATGGAATGCTACTGACCAAGATTTCCTATCGGATTGGCGTTTTCGCCGAACGAGCTGACCGCATTTCTTCAGGATAAAATTCACAGAAGGCACCTATATTTAAATAATGTAATAAACAACAGTTTCAGTGTGTGAGGTCATTGACATCAGCGCAGAAAGTATCCTGACAACAGAGCTACACTGAGTTGTAATGACATTAAAGTCTGGCAGTAGAGGTTTACATGATATTTATTTTGAAAACAGCGTTAATACGCTCCACTATCTTTATTAAGTTTGTTCTTTTATACATTTATAAAACCTAATGGCCTAAACACCCCATCTTCAGCTTTCGTCGGGGACTACATTTGGTTTTGTGAAAGGTTTAGCTCAAATACTCAAGTGCTAACAAGCCTTTCCAAGCCTCGATGGAATGTAATTTGCGTACGGTTCTGTGGGTATTCCATGTCGGCCAGTACAGCAACTAATTTCTACCCATAGCCATCTCATTATGATCGAATGACATCAGCATATTATCTGCAGTCATCTTTAGCTTTATTAAGGCTCCACGGTGTAATAGCATCAATGGTGGCTGCATAAATTGCATCTTTTCTGTGACCATTAGAAAGTAACTTTTACATATCTAACAAGACTGTCTTCTTTATTTCAACTTCAATGTAAAAGTAATTATCTTAAGAACAAAGGCATTAAGGTTAGGACAAACGTTTTGCAGATGCAGTAGACTTTATATAAAGTAAATTGGCAATGTTGCAATTTGAAATATTTATGAGAGCAGGAATATAAACTCCGAGTTAAAGTCAGTTTGAGCTGACGGCGGCTTTTCTTACTTAATCTAATATTTCGTCGTGTCCTTTGAGGTTTGTATTCGATAACCTTAAATTCCAGTTACTTGAATTGGACTTTATGTTCATTTAAATCCATCTGTTATTTTTAGATGTCAAGTCGGGTGAAGTTTCTTATTCAAAGACATCCCAAAGATATCAAAGATATCCGCCACTAGCCAGTAAATAATTAACATAACATTCGACAACTAATATAATTTCTTCTGATTTCCATTGTTTTTACAATTCTTTATCACACAGAGTGTAGATAGGCCAGTAGTATATGCCATGCCAATACCCTATGCATATGTGGGGACAGTCGACTGATTCGAGAGATAATACATTATATGTTTTTCTAGTCTAGACGCACAACGACTAATTTATGTATATCCACATAAACCTGACTGATAAACTGCAACTAAGCTATTATTACTTAATTGAAAAAAACAGCCAAACAAGTCAACAATGTACTTAATTGTTCTGCTGCAATCAGATACATTGGTATTACTATTGAGAGCTCGTGTTGTTGCATAGCATCATATTATGCCCTTTCGATAAGACGCACTGTATTAATTGCTCTTATGCTTTGCACAGTACACTTTATTGTTTATCAACCTATCAGGTATAATAATATAACGGTAAACAATCGACACTTGAAATGGTTTTATGATGACGATCCTAGATAAGAAACTAAGAAACCAAATGTCTTAGATTCACATTGTCTGTGACATTCACAGAGAAGATTCCTCGCGACCTTGATTTTGGATTAAGGATTTCAGTGTCAAACTGTTTTAGAATACTGGTAATACAAAAAAAGTCATTAAAATAATCCACAACGATCTTGGTAATTTTTTAAACTCTATTGTTCTGAGCCGCTTTCTCGCTCGTGGCATTGTTTACAGACTATTGGGAAACTGACAACTGACCTGTTAGTAATTTGAATGATCTTTGTATGCCACATGAAAACATCCCTAACAAAATATGGGTTGAGCCCTTGGTAAAGATTCCACAATACCCTGACAGAAAGTGAAGACAAAACGCTTACAGACAGTTTCTATCGATTAGATTGGGACAAATTGTCGCGTTGACCTGAATGGTTGTGGTATTTACGGTCATGATCATCAGTAAACCTTTATTAACTCGCCGCTGCCGTAATGAGAGGTCAGTTTATTAACCCAGAGGAAAGAAAGACGACCACTGACTAACTGACTTTATTGAATTGCATGGCATGTTATATGGTGTTTGGTATGCTCAGTCCCTTCAGGACAATTGCCAAGGATCAAATTGTACACAAGATATTGTATTGTATTGTATAGAGAAAGAGTCGCACGAAACCTGGGACATTTCACTCCTCGGATTACAATGGATAGACCACGACGTGTTTAATCTATATAGGAGGACAAAATGATTGTTAAGTCACTTGGAATAATAAGTTTTAGGGTCATGGCTGTAGCAATAATTGGTTAACACCTTGTTACCTTCAGTGATTCAAGAAGTCAAGTTGAAATACATCACTTGGTTTAAGAACTTCGCCACATTGGCTCATTATGTTAAAATGTTGGGTTTTTGTAATCAATTCAGTATACTTATTGGGTTTGTTATTCGTTCATTTTTTCGTTACGTTATATTTTCGATTGTTTGTAAAAGAATACACCGAATACTCATCGAAGGAGACACTGTGAAAAGCGTAACATAATAGTGTACGAAGCATTTTAAGGTCTATTGTATCTTAAATGCCAAACACTTGCAGTTACTATGTTGGCGGTAAGTCGTCTGTTGACTGTACTGCAGTAAATAACAATAGGCCTACAATACAGCAACGATTACTAGCGTCACTGTTAAACTGAAAACAAAACGAACCATCCCAATTCTTAAGTAATAAATATGGAAACAAATTATCCTCTAATATAGATTAAGCCTTGTTCTCTGTTTTATGAACTGAAGAGATATTGTTGACGCGTTCAAAATGCGAGAAATGTTCCACGTGTCGTTCGACTCTTCCTGTTTACAATACAACATAATGTGTTCAATTTGAACCTTGTCAATCAAATAAGTTAGTAATTGTCCTGTATGGATTGAGAGTACCATATACCAGATAGAATTTGAGACAGTTGGTCAGAGATCGTCTTTCGTTCGTCGGGGTCAATAAACTGGTCTCTAATTCCGACAGTGGTGAGATAATAACGTTTTGCTGACGATCATGGCAGTAAATTCCACAACTTCTCGGGTCAACGCGGCAGTTTGTTCCCTATATAATTGACAGAAAATGCCTGCTAGTGTTCATCCATCGCATTCTCTTGGGACACTGTGAAATCTTTACTGATAGCTCAACCCATACTTTGTTGACGATGTTTTCATCTGGCAGACAAACGTTGATCAAATTCCAATGAATTCAATTGGCAGTTTATCAGTAAAATAATCTTTAAAAACGGCAAGGCGGACATAGCGGCTCAGAAGAATAGCATGTGAAATTAACAAAATACCGTTATGCATTGTTGTCCTAATGACATTTAGTCGTGTTTTAAATGCATTTGACACTGAAGGCCTACCGATTCAGTCGCGAGGGATCTTTTCAGTGAATGTGATAGAAGCGATCAATCGAGTCTTGTTTTTTGTTTCACCTTTTTTACAAATGCTTCCAAACAAGGGACCAAGCGATATCTGATTATTTTTTTTCCGTTCACCTGTTATTCTAACCCTCTGAGGCTTACGTGCCGTGTGCAAATATACATAAAAACGTACATAGCCTAGCGGTCTTTGTTAGGCAACACAAACCGCTGTTCTCGTATAGTTCCTTCACATCATCCCGTAAAGCTGTTCGTATTTGTTGACGAGGGGTCGACGGTTATCAACTTAGGTTGAACCACGCACACGTTAGTGATTATTTATCAACCAATACGGTCAGACAATTGTACATCAGTCCTGATCGCTACTCATCTTGTTCTGGTGGGGGGGTTGTTACAAAATGCTATGGCCACGTCAATTTAAATTTAAATTTAAATGTCAATCATACTTCCGTGACGTGTTTTGACTCAGTATCAAAATGACGCCAGACGTCTTTGCCACGCAAATATCAGCTCTCTGTCGGTTTTAAACACCTACACCTGAGATTTGTTTTGCAAATACCTGGAAAAAGTAATCTGGAGACGGTGGTGGTGTGATAATTTGTTCACGTTCGGAGACTACTTACATATTGAAGAAAAGTCCCCGCAAGTACATGTAGTCTCCGAACATGCCCAAATTATCACACTATGTTGCAATCATTCTCAGGTGTAGCGGTTTTAACCGACAGAGAGGTCATAGTTGCTTGACAAAGAACTTTGACGTTAGTTTGATACCAAGTCAAAATCCGAGCCGCCGCAGGCGTCAAGTTCTTTGATATATTTCTTTGTCACGCAAGTATGATCGATACGGAGGTCTTACACATCATGCTTATCCGATAAAACAACAAATAACCACGATTGGCCTCTTTAGCCCACGCAGCTAATAAGTCAATTTTAAATAAAGTGATGTGGAAGATGTTTATGACGAACCCATGTAATGCCTTCTGGTATGTGAACTAGAACAAAATTGCAATACTATTTACGGCGATTTTGGTAAATTGGGTTATAAAAAAGGCTTTTGTAAATGAGGTAAATTGTATGTATTAAATTTACCATCTTCCTGCTTGAAACATCAATTAGAAAAAGAATATAAACTCTGAGATCAGTTTAATGTGATATAGAGGCTATGCACCTAAAATCACATCTTCCGTCGGGTCCTTTGAGCTTTGTATCCGATAACCCTAAATTCCAGTTACTAGAATTGGTATTCACGTTTGCTTTGATCTATCTGTTATATTTAGATTTCAAGGCGGGGAAAGTTTATTGTTCAAAGACATCCCGTCGCTCGCGTGTCATCCACAGAAACTAGATTTCGATGTCGCTATCTTATATGGCAATACGTTCTACTCGAAAACCAAATAAAGAAAGCAATTTGTCTCACGAAACAAGGAACATTAAAATCTTCCTTTACGTATATTGAGCTACTTATAATAGTTTAAATTTATTTGAACTGTATCAAGATAATTGACTCATTAGAAGAACGCGTGCTTTTGTTGCCAGGTATATGATCTAGACTGTTCACACCCATAGTTTCAAACCAGGATGGTGTGGATACTCTTGTTACATGTATTTTAAGATCAGTTTAAGGGATAGGCTGGTAAAGAGTAGCAGGTTGAAGTGACCTTATAACTACATGGACTCTCTCCCTCAGAAGACACAATTATCATGATGTTTTCAGTCCTCTAGATTTCCGATATATCCTCACTGTTGTAACTACGGGACATTTCCTTCCTGATGCTGTATTAAAATAATACAGTGGGTAAAACAGAAATGTTGTGATAAAATAAATTAGGGATACTTAATCCCCTAGTTTTCTCTCTGCCAATGGCTTGAAGGCGGATATAATGATTGCCGGGATATGTAAACTGTATGTAAGTAGTCGTCCCACGTCTTGAAATATGACCAAATTATCACATTGCCTCCGTATCTAGATTACCCCCTCCCCTGTATTGCTAAACATTCTCAGGTTAGTAGGCCCCATGGAGATATGTTGCATGTATCCTCAATACGGCGTTTGCTCCTCCTTTGTCTTACTGAAGATGGATATATTTTCTGTTTAATCGGACTGTATAGTTTAATTGACTTAACTTTCAATAAAGACTGGCTGTGCGAAATCAATTCTCCTGACAATGGTTTGTAAACATATTTTATTCTTAATAATGATTGTAAATTAGGTTGTTTTTATATCACTGGTTTTGTCGGATAGCGACGTAATTTTTATGACAATCGACTGTATATCAATACACACAAATGAAGCCTCTTTATGACCAGGCTAAAAAACCGCGAAGGTTTTAATCAAATGCCAAAACATTTAAACATGAATCGCACATTAAAGTGAGTCAACGCACACAGTTAAATTGTACTCCACATTTTTCACAAACAATATGCGTTTTTTAACGAATATCCCTGTGGAATTAAACTGGTTGCAGATCTCCATGTAATTTAAATATCATAAACATGAACTTTCTGTTTTATACTATATAAATCTACCATGCCCAGAATATAGTCTTTGGCCGTATAGGCAAAGAATGACGCAACATAATAAATTAGTTGACATAGCGTATTGTTTATTGTCCGTCGTCCAAACGGTGTCAGGTTGTGTGTGGTTTGGCTGTATAGGCAAAGTATGACGCCACAGAATACATCAATTGACATAGCCTATTGTTTATTGTCTATCGTCCAAAGGTTGTGAGTTTGCGTGTGACACCACAGGATAAATTAGTTGACATAGCGTATTGTTTATTGTCTGTCGTCCAAACGGTGTCAGACTGTGTGTGCTTTGGCCATATAGGCAAAGTATGACGCCACAGAATAAATTAATTAACATAGCGTATTCTTAATTGTCTGTCGTCCAAACGGTGTGAGGTTGTGTGTGCTTTGGTCGTATAGGCAAAGTATGACGCAACAGAATACATTAATTGACATAGCATATTGTTTATTGTCTGTCGTATAAACGGTGTGAGGTTGTGTGTGACGCCACAGAATAAATTTATTGACATACCGTATTGTTTATTGTCTGTCGTCCAAACGGTGTGAGACTTTGTGTGCTTTGGCCGTATAGGCAAAGTATGACGCCACAGAATAAATTAATTGACATAGCGTATTGTTTTATGTCTGTCGTCCAAACGGTGTGAGGCTGTGTGTGCTTTAACTCAGTTTAAGGTAAGTACTCTAAATGAAAGTCAAAACCTAAATCATCGTGGGATACTTTTGTTCAGTTTCTTCACCAAGTCCAGTCCCTAAGCAGATAGCTTGGTGTGATATTTGTGTTAATGTTGCCGTTCCGTCTGTTCCATTAAGAGGAGCCGTATGGCTAAGGGTAACATGTCTTTACTTAGCACTGAAGGGAAATTCATTTTCCAATGGAGCAAAACACTTCACATTTTCATGGTTTGTGTTAGTGTGGCTATTTACTGTTAGAGTACATCGTCGTTATATAAGTAAAATACTTTTGAGAAGCCTACGTCCTTAAACACCAATCAATTAATATATCACTAAGAGAAGTGCTGTAAATAACTTTACTGGCAAAAAGCGAATTTCCACCTGTGTCACTGCAATATTAGTCTCGTTGCAGTTAATTTTAGATTTTAAACCAAGGAGTGTTGCTATTTTGTCCGATTCCATGTCTTCAGTGCAAGCTTTATCACAATTTGTGTATGACATTTTATATCTTCGCAGTTATCTGCACTGTCAAAACATATATGTAATGTCCGAATGGATTCGAAGTCTTCGCGAGAACGAGTTAGCCGATTTATTATTTGTGAAACAGGCACTATTATTTTCAGAAGTATCAATTAATTTAGAACTGTTTGTTTCGGAAGTTATCAGTATTTAAAACCTTATTTTGTTAAACTGTAGCAGATAGATTGGGATTTGCGATATTTCTGAGAAAGGCAGATTTGAACCCATCAGTAAACAATCCTCAGGCTGTATTGTCCTCTCGTCAAAACTGAGTTATTTCGACTCCATACCGGACACATTCCTGTGAACATTATATAGGTTTAACCTAAACCCAACAGACTGCGTGATTTCTGTCATGTAGATGATAGCAACTCCAACTTTATTATTTATTGTTCAAAGTTTAACAATGCCAGGCATACATTTTACGACGAGCCGAGAAAATTGAGTGTATTAAATCCTGCGTTGGAGTCTATTCTTAAACCTGAAGAGAACAGAAACTATAATTTTTATAATGTCACAGATGCAGCTGTTATTTTTTTTATGTAACTAGTGATCATCTACGTTTTTCTGTCTTTTCATGTTGATGGGGTATCCGTTTCTACCTTAATTCTTGATATATGTATATTTATGTGTCTGTAAATGCCTGTATATTGACTGTTAATGTCATTT
>JAUELC010047546.1:0-12607 GCA_031471745.1 Cryptochiton stelleri
GTGATATGATATTTTGTTGTGGTTTCATAGTTTTGTTTTGGTCAGATAGTTTTGATGTGTCGTGATAGTTTTGTGTGATATGATATTTTGTTGTGGTTTCATAGTTTTGTTTTGGTCAGATAGTTTTGATGTGTCGTGATAGTTTTGTGTGGTATTCTATATTTGTTGTAATAGTTTTTAAGTGGTATGATAGTTTTTAAGTGGTATGATAGTGTATGATAGTTTTTAAGTGGTATGATAGTTTTTAAGTGGTATGATAGTTTAATAGTTTTGTCGTTGTATGGGGGTTTTGTTGTGATATGATAGTTTTGTTGTGGTATGGTGGTCTATATGTTGTATGGTAGTTTTGTTTTATTATTATAGGTTTGTTTGTGCATGAAAGTATGATTTGACTGCTTGAGTCGATATGTATTGAATAGCATTATCATTTTAGGCCTACTATAGATACTTTAACAATACCGAATTATATATATATACAGACGACCTATCATGATTTCACCTTGTAAACTGGTTGCCAGAACGCCTCTGGTTACATTTTATCTGAAAGCGAGGCAAAATCTTATAATCAAAGCCAAAAACAACATCTATGGCTACAACCCTTGCGCCAGCAGACGGACAAAACTTTGTTATTACAAAGAGGTTCATAGACTCAATATTTGTGTTACAAAAACGGTTGGGTATATAGAACAAATATGTCTATGTTTTTTTATTATCAGTATATTGCCTCGGAAATAATAGCGATAAGCCATGTAAGATTAAATGCAAATTGTGATATGAATGAAAAAGGTTGACCCCATCGGAGCAACCCCCACGCCCCCCCGTAAATTCCTTCCTCGTAAAATTTTTGCAGGGGCCATATTAAAAATCGTGTTTCGTTAAGTCCAAAGCTAATATTTGTCACGTTATATGCTGGTCGGATCTTTACTGACAGCGGAGTGGTGCAGAAGTAAGTGGGGGCAACTAGAAGAACAACAAATGTCAAAGCTTTGTACCAGTCGGTCAGGGGGCAAATACACGAATTATATACAGGGTATTTTTGTTTTATTAATTGTCATCCCCGTGCCAGTGTGATTATCTTAAGAATTATATACAGGGTAAAGTATGATGAGAAAAACGGTGGATTAATTACCGATTTACTCGATGTCTCTAGTGTCTCTGGTACCAGTGACATAAATCAGTAGTTCTCACTAAATGTCAGCTGTGCTCCTGTATTATAATATTCATACACAGTCTTTCCCACTAAATGTCTTGTATATCATCATATATGCCTCCGAACACGAGGATAACAAGCAGACAATCGTATCCCTGTATAGTATTCGGGGGAATATTTCTGGTTTTGTAAGGCATGAAACAAAAGCGGCGAAGTGAATTAAATCAAGTAAGCACAAACGGATGCTTTATCGATTTTGCCACCATGCACCACTATGCCGAACGCTTGTTCATTATTCCACTAGAGAGCGTTGGCAATGGTTGTGTTGGAATCGAGGTATCGTCTCTAGCTAGCCAAGGCTGCGACTGGCAGCTATACGACTTGGCATACCGCGTAAGTGACAGAAGACCGGCTACATCATGCCATATAGAGATGATTTGATACATAGGCAAACATACACATTTATATTCGAGCGTGTGTCGAACCCAAAAAGCAATGATTCAGCAGGGACCAAGTACTCCTGTGGACATTGATCGTAAGAGACACTGTGAAATTGTTCTCAGACCAGAATATTAATGGTCTGTGTTAGGAACGCATGAGAGAATCACAACGATTGAAAAAATCCTAACCCAGTCAAACAGACATAGAATCAAGGCTAACCTGTGCATAGATTGAAAGGAAACGGATCGAAGAAGACTTCGGTTAAAGAAGGTAATTTCTGACACAAAAAATCGGAGAGCTGTGTTCTATGGCAGGCAGACAGCAAACCAGGCATTCTGCAGTCGATTACCATAGTTACTGCGGACTTCGTTCTTGCCAACCGGAAGACGGCAATTTGGCGTAACAGCTATTCTGTGAATCGACAGAACATGAGAGGATTCTAAATCATGGTTGCTGAGACCATGGTGCCTAGCGCTGGGTTACATCATAGTTTAAACATCACACCCAATGCACCAGTCACATTTTATCAACGGTGCATGGTATAAGCCAAGTAAGTAACAGATTTTGGTTAACTCGGTTAACAGCAGGTTTCAGGCATGGTAGAGTCAGCCCTTTTATATCGGAATCAATATTTAATTGCGATATGTTAGTCCAACAGATTGGAAGAAGACCACTAGGCCTATGTATGTGCTGGGAAGCGATCTGATCTGTATTCTTTATCTGTGTGTTTTAGGCTGTATGTTTTACTGTGTTAGTGGAAGCTCGTTTAGACTCAGCTTGTCTCTGAATCATAAGTTACTCAGTTTGGTTTAATTTACATTGGATAGAAAATCAACTAGACATGATTTATCAGTATATTGCATCTGGTTTCCTTGAAGAATGTATTAGTGGTTAGGTAATACAAAACGTGGACAAAATGTATTGTTATGAAATCGGTAGTAAATTACTCCAATATATGACAGCTTCAATGAATGAATGAAAAGATGGTAATCTAAATACACATCATTTTGTATATCTGTGTCCAGTTACTAGAAGAGCGAGTGATTACTCATAGCAGGTCAAATCAATAGGGTAATCGTAATAGACCTTTCTCATAAGGAATTGCCATCTAATATATGATCGCACGAAGCGTGTCTAAACCAGGATTATGTTTCATAAATGATTTAAGACATACCATCAGCACGACGAGATGTTATCTAATCCAGGATTAAATTTAATAGAATTAAATTAAATACCTGATTAAACAAAAACATTTGAACGTATTTAAATAAATTTAATAACAGATTAGACTTTAGGTATGAACTTCCTGAGACTTCATCTTATACATGTGTGAAATTTAATAGCGGATTAAACAAACACATTCAAACGTATTTGATTACATTTAATAACAGAATAGATTTTAGTTTTGAACTTGGTGACATGTCGTCTTATCCTGGCATAAATTTAATAGCGGATTAAACAAACACATTCAAACGTATTTGATTACATTTAATAACAGAATAGATTTTAGTCTTGAACTTGGTGACACGTCGTCTTATCCTGGCATAAATTTAATAGCGGATTAAACAAACACATTCGAACGTATTTGATTAAATTTAATAACAGAATAGATTTTAGTCTTGAACTTGCTGAGACTTCATCTTATACAGGGGTGCATTTAATAGCGGATTAAACAGAATCGTCGAACATGACTAATTTGATTAAATTTAATCACACATTATATTTAAGTCTTGAACTTGGTGAGACGTCAAATGTAATAGCGGATTAGAGATACAGCTTTATCGCGGCATCATCCAATGTAAGACTTCCTTTCATGTTTTTTTCAATGATCGATGCCAACGAGCTGCTCTTTAAGACTACAATATATCCTTCTCAGATCTCTTTCGACAACCTTCAAGCGCCAGACGATTCCCTTCTCTACAAAAACTCATGCTAAGCAAACGTTTGCAAATCTATTAAATTAAGAAAAAAAATATATAAGAAAACTCGGAGGGAATGTGATATCCGAGTCGGGTTTGTGTACTTTTAACAGGGTGTGTTAAGTGATATTATACCACCTTCAATTTTATGCAAGGAGTCCATTTGTTGCGACGAACGAATCTTTACAATATTGCAAATTATTTTATTCTGGCGAAGACAGTCCGTAGCATTTTACGGTACAAACATAGTGTTTCCTTATGGCAATGGTATTCGTATGATATAATTCAGTTGACTTTTATTTTATCGACACTTATGTAACTGTTTGGAATTAGAATAGCCTCGATGTGGATCTTTACACACAACGAGTTTCGGTTTTACAGTCTGTAGATTTAAAACCATGTTGACGACTGTCGGAAGAGGCAACAGAAGCAATTTGCCTCGCTTACTCTAAAAAGTACACATTTATATGGAATACCCAGTGGTGTTTATCATGAAGACAGTTTATCTGAAGACAGTTTATCTGAAGACAGTTTATCTAAAGACAGTTGATCTGAAGACAGTTTATCTGAAGATAGATTATCTGAAGACAGTTTATCTGAAGACAGTTTATCACGAAGACAGTTTATCTGAAGACAGTTTATCTGAAGACAGTTTATCTGAAGACTGTTTATCTGAAGACAGTTTATCTAAAGATAGTTTATCTGAAGACAGTTTATCATGAAGACAGTTTATCTGAAGACAGTTTGTGTCATAGTTTGACAGGCCTTATCCGTTTAATACAGCATCATCTGTCGGGAGTTTATGCAGCTTCTATTTACATTATTTACCCGGAAGGAACCTTCCGGATTCAGGGTAGACTACGATATCAACATTTCACAGAGTAAAGACTAAAGTTACTCATAGTTACATAGACAACCTATGTCTATTTCGTAACCATCATTTATATTATACTTGCACAATAATGCTCTATCTGTCCATGTCATATATGTACCTTGCTCAGGTTGTCGATTCGACAGTTTATATATACAGCTAATGTTTTCTTTTTGTACCTTAACCCCGTCTTTAAATACAGTTTAAAGTTTGAGACTTAAAACTACAGAAGACAATAATAAGTATGATACATCATGTGTGCCCTCATTCTATAGTCATACCTGGAAACATAAGAACATTATAAAAAGACAAGCAAAGAAATAATTGTTTCGAGAAATAAATATATTTAGCTTAAGAGTTCATAAAAATTAAAATAGTGAATATAACCGGACAGCTTTAATGTAGTTTATATAATGACCACGTGGTGATAACCAACCTTGGAACCCCGTTATACTAAATAAATATTCATAATGCAGATAATAAGTTATTCTCTTTTTCCCTAGATGTTATACAGCTGTGATGTTTCAACCAACGATGCTAATGACTGATTGTGGATGATTGTGAGGATTGATGTGAGAGTTTTCATAATGACTCACAAACAGATTAAAGAACATCAGTAGAAAAAGAACATGAAAGTCGCCTGGAAGAGCTCTGGAAGAAACTTGTCAGCGTAAATATTTCTCTGTCTTGATTTATATGAAAAAATGACACATTTTTTTGCGGTGCTAGTTTGTAAATAAGCTACAAAATCCCTGGCGATTTGATCACTGAAGAGCTATGTTTCCTCGCTTCCCTCCCCTGTTACGCGTAGCTCTGTTAATGGTGATAACAGTGTGTTTCAGTCTACTTGTCCTTGAGAATATTCGCCATTCCTCCCGTGACTATGATCCGGAGACCGAAGACTTGTCCTTCTCAGATGGCGGACAGGTGATGTCCGTTCAAGTAGCTCGCGTTCCCTCTCCATCGGACGATTCTCTGTCATCTAATTCAACAAGGGATAGATTTTCATACAAGAAACCAGTGAATCCATTGATGTTTAATTACATAATTAACCCAGGTAATATGTGTCACGGGTTTGATATTTCACTGTTAATCTATGTACACTCGGCTCCAAAAAATGTGAAAAAACGACAAGCCATCAGGGAATCTTGGGGCGATTTAACGTTGATGAAGGAATTCAACTCCAGACTCGTGTTTGTATTAGGTCTTGATGAAGCAAGAAAAACAATGAACGCCATACGTTTGGAGAGTAATCAGTATTCGGATATCATACAGGAAGATTATATAGACTCTTATAGAAACTTGACATTTAAAGCCTTGTCCGCTATCAAATGGGTAGCAACGTTTTGTAATCACGCAGCCTTTGTTTTAAAAGCTGACGATGATATTTTAGTCAATTTATTTCAGTTATCAGAATATATGGGCGCCATTTATAGAAATCCATCGACTTCCCATGGCGTTGTTATGTGCAATTTATGGACTAAGATGGCGGTCATGCGGAACGACAAGAGTAAATGGTATATTCCAAAGGACGAGTTCCCACTGGACTATTTCCCGCCATATTGCTCAGGGTCCGCGTTTCTATTGACTACAGACGTGGTTCTTAAACTCTACAATGTGTCATTCGGAACTCCATTCTTTTGGGTAGACGATTATTTTTTGACAGGTCTCTTAATGCAAAAGACAAAGTTCCGCTATCTGAAGATGAACAGATTGTACGTCCTGAACCCACATAAACTTTTTGATATATTTCTAGCAGGTAAAATCAACGCTGTTCTATTTGCTCATGTACAAGGCACCACGAATATGTACCTTTTGTGGAGAACTATGTATAAGTTCTATAGAGGAAATGAAACATCCACATTTGATTGGACTGAGGTATTAAAGAAACAAAAAGCCACACTTGTGACT
The DNA here is from genome assembly GCA_031471745.1 of Cryptochiton stelleri. NCBI lineage: Eukaryota > Metazoa > Mollusca > Polyplacophora > Chitonida > Mopaliidae > Cryptochiton > Cryptochiton stelleri. The sequence continues at coordinate 6,293 of JAUELC010047546.1, forward strand.
AAACATATACGGTAACCAGGAGTTTTGTAGCATATTGTTTTTGCGTTGGCTATTATGTACACACTGTATAGGCTATAGGTGGTTTTACCTGTGATTTTGGTTTAATTGTGATTCCAATTGAATTGTTTCGTATATTAGCTCGTTGTCTTAAACGTTACACAGAACCCCAAGAAATAGGTATTTTGTGTAATCACATGAGTTATAGATATTTGTCTCAAGACGTAAAAGTTAGAACCTGGCGGTAAGTTTTATCCCCAGCTTTGTGAGTTAAGTGAAATTTTAACAATAACAAAGAAAAACTGAAAACTGAAAACTGCAAATTCTGCCAAAATATTTAATTGAGGATGGATGTGTCGATTTACTGTCAAATCTGTTTCATGCTTTGCTATACCGACGCTACTTCAAGGAGATATGGCCGGCCCTCTTTACACGTTGTATTCGATTTATTAAAAGGATTTATCCAGGATCGTACAACCCTTATACCCATTGGATATTGTTTATTTCAACGTAACTTTTTAAATTTTGGAACAAACTTCAAAGCTTCGAAATTTGTTGAAAATCCCTAATTTTGGGCGCCTATGTGACTTTTATAGGAGAATAAGTGTTCATTCAATATGTGCTGAGGCTCTCGTGGCAATCTAGTCAGTATTGCTCATGTTTTAATGCATATCAAGAATTGCCATATTTATTTTACATGCGAGTATTTGTTACTTTTTACATATATCCATTGCCATTTAATTTGGATTTTATACCCACCGAAGAAAGCAAACAAAAATCAAAATGAACATCTATATGTGATATGTACGTATAAGATAGTGCAAAGGTCATTTAAGCTAAGCCCAATTTATCAATGTTGTTATGAGATTTAAAGTGTAACATTTTAGCGGATGGGATAACATACTAGATATTTATATTAAGCGAGTTGATAAACATATTACAGACCTTATAAGAAAGTTAAAGAAGACTACACAAATGTATTAACTAGAAGTGTTAAACTCCAATTTAGGAGTGACCACGGCATTGTAGACCAACAAATAATTGTGACAGGATATATCAGTCCATTTACATTGCGGCTTGGTGTTACGGGCTGTCAACAATATAAATTTCCCATCGTGCATCTGTCGAAAATCTGTGCTCGGCTGAGTTTATTTGTTTACTACGTCAGTGTAAACGTTACACGAAGGTGCTCTGTTCACAACGCAGTTTAGCTCTCTTAACTTCTAGTTAACAAAGGGCCTAGTTTCGACCTAAGTTTTGCTCTCTTCACTGAAACTGGTGGTCGTTGTTGACAATAATAAAACCCATTCCATTCATAAGTTCACTTCATAAAACTGAAACAGTCTTTTTCTTTGTTAGAAAACCAGTTAATAGAGATAACATTCCCTTTGTACGGATAGGATTGTAGTGATTGGTGTACGGATAGGATTGTAGTGATTGGTGTACGGATAGGATTGTAGTGATTGGTAAAAGAGTAAACAATATTTTTTTATAATGATCTGGGGTTTTTTTTTCTTCCGAATTTCCATCCACAGAATTGCCCACCTATATTGTCAATGTATTCTGTATCGTACGTAATTACTTACTTTACTTATCAGTTAACAAACTATACTTTCGGTTGTCTTATATTTCAGCTAGGATTATTTTATATTGGAATGTTTAGAGAATTTGCCATAATTTTGATTAGGGATTTAATTGATTTCGTCTCTTTAACTAAGAGGCGGTACAAGGTATAGCGGTGCGACTCAAGATAGCTTTACCGTCAGTTCCACTTGTTCATCTCTATCAATCGACTAGTCTATTACCATAAATATGTCTAGCTAGGCGCGTTTATGTTATGTAAATGTATCGAAAAGCCACAGCGGATTTCACTGTGGAGAATAAATAGAAGAATTTAGAACTTTTCCTCATGTCTTGTGCGATAAAAAGGTGTCTTAAATAAAGGTCCATATCTGAATGATGATCCTAGAGTATTAACAATACTATTTTGTTAGCTTTAAATCCGGTTTACTACCTTTTTATTTCAGCCTCCTTTCGAAAACATATCAGCTAGAATCCGTTTGAAAACTGCGCCCATGCTGATGCATTATGGGCAAACCCACGCTACTGACACGATTCTGTAGCCCTTCTGCATCATCAAGGAAGGGCTACATGTCTCTGCAGCTACTAGATGGAACAAGTGTCAAGAAGTATCAGTATTATATAAAGAGATTGTATTTAAGTTTGTTTTTTTCTTGTGATTGTTATTTAGAAATTGGGTTAGGCTAGTGAAGAAAGGAATCGTAGAATCCAGGCTTGAAATAGCTCTAAACACCAGTGCCGTTATTATTTGTGGAGTGAAGCGTTTGGCCTGCATTAAGAAAATTGTAGCATGGACAACAACGTATCGCTCAGATTTCCCAAATCGTTCTAATGCTAATGTGCTTGATTAAATATTATTAAAATACCCGTTGTCCTAATATAGGGACATAAAGGAAAGTGTCAGCCAAATATGAAGTGAAACAATTGCTAACAAATTTAATATATATTTTTGGAATGCTAAAATAGTATTCTGGTGTCCAGAATAATCATTATTATACAAAGAGATTGTATTTAAGTATGGTTTTTTTCTTATGTTTGTTATTTATAAATTGGAATAGGCTATTGAAGAAAGGAATCGTAGAACCTTAGCTTGAAATCGCTCCAAAATCCAGTTCCGTTATTGCTTATTACTTTACAGAGTTTACAAGTTATTGAAGTAAAGTTATATTATTATATATAATTAAATAATTCCGGGCTGAATTGCTCAAAGACAAATCAGGTTTGAATGTGTACCGTCAATCAACAATGGTTTCAAGTTAAAAAAAACACAGAGGAACCGACCCCAGGCTTATGAGTCATTCTCGTTCTCGTGAGAGTCGTTTGTTTCGAGATCTCCGAGATCAAGCTCTGACCTAAATACAGCCATGATCATTGAATCAGGGGACTTTGCTAGACTGCGAGTGCATGTTATTTTGATAATTTCAGGGCTATATTATCATTTATTTTCTTCAGTTATTCATGTAAAAGTGCGTATACGAAGATTCTAATAGAACATTATACATCAAACAGTGCACAGTGGTCACAGAAAGACGATACATTTTAGTATTTGTATAGATCACGTGGTCTCTGCCGTGCTGAGATGGGTCGTATAGGCCTACATGTGCGAGTCGCTATCTGGCGCTCCAGCTATAAACTTAGAGGCGACATTTTGTTTAGAATGCTGTATGTTGATGTATTTCTTAGTCAGTTAATGAGGCCTTATGGACATTGGCATTGTTTCAAGGCTTATCTCTAGTCAACCATTGCATATAAATTGATTCCAGATTTAGCGCCAAATGTCCAATTTGTAAAAGTATCCTATTTAAAAAAAAAGAGTTTTAACCAAAGATAATTGAGAGGTGTATTCAATAGTTTCCCTTGTGGCTTGCAATATGTTTTTATTGTTATGTTAACGTTGAAAATTGACTGTCAATTTATCTTCATTCTGCCAAATAAATTACCCCGTGTTATCTATCCTAAAACTGTTTTATGTTTGCTTAATAACGATACTTGTTTGACGTGACTGCTTAGGCCTAAACTTAAACATTTATATCTCAATCGTTTCATCAGTGTGCAAATTTGTATTCGATTGAGATGAACCAGTTTTAACGTGTGTAAAGTATCTTTAGATGCTGGGCGCAAATATGGTCTCCAACGAAATATACAAACTTTTCTTCGTTTGTTAAACTTGACAGAATACCCTATTTGGATGGTATTTTGAAGTGGGGATGATTTTAACAATAGTAACCGTATGGATGGCATATACTTCATAAAGTGGTTACTTTATATCGAATAGAATTAGTTTCTCACCCTGCAAGGCCCCAGTAACCAAGTTATTATAAAGGTACCGGGTTCGAATCCCGGTGGAGGCGAGCAATTATTTTTTCTCTTATATATATATATACATATATAAACATATATATATGATATATTATATATACCACTTTAATGGAAATGTCTGAAATTAATAAATATAAAATCCATATTTTGCACAACGTTTGGTGTAGAGTATGATAGTGTTCAATTTTGACATGCTTTTAAAATTTATGTTTGACAGAATTATTCATTGGTTGACACTCCACCAGATTGTTGGAAATAATTTTGGCTCGTTAAAATACTGGACCCCCACAAATACACTCTGTGTTAGTGTATGCGATTTATTACATTGTGGAGAGATATCCTATGGGGGTTATGGACTTTTGTCCAGGGGAGAGATTACTGAGTGGGTTAATGTCGTCCGGAGGAAGATGTCCAGGGGATAAATGTGTGCATGGAACAGATTTACAGATCTTCGTTTGTTTGTCTGACTGGGGTTTTACGCCATCGTTAATGTTATTTCATTCATATGACGGCTTGCCAGCCCAACGGGTGAAGGAAACCGACGCCACTGGTAACTATCAATGACAAGATACTTCGGCATCGTGTTTTCCCGTAGCTCGGAAAGCACCAGGGCAACGTGAAGCTCTCTGCAACCGCCCACCGGTGGAAGAAATATTCTTAGGGGGTAAATGTACAGAGGTACATGTCCTAGAACCATGAATCGATATTAGAAACATTGATGAAGTCTCTAACTGCAGTTCATAGTAGACCTGCGCGATGTATTGCTGTCATGACTCGAATTTTCTAACATGATGCGTTCCATGCTTTGCTTACTTATTTCCACTTGCAACATCAAGAAAATGGATAATTCTGAATTTGGCAGTTTCACTATAGTGATTAGGCAAATTTAGATTATCGATTAAGGTGAGCGATGTACGGCCATATTGGCTCTCTTGTTTATAATCAAAACAGCTGAAACTATAGTTCTATTATTATCCGTGGGCTGATACCTCAAAGTAGTGCCCGGAGACAAGAATTAGACTTTGCCACCAGGTGGCGCCATATCCAGGTGGACATATGCTTAAATATGCTAAACATTCATACGAGGTATGATTAGAACCCGATAACTGATATTCAACTTAATGCCCCAAAACCGATCTAACATGGACGGACGGGCGGAAAAACTGAATCCAATATATCTACTTTACTTCCTACGGGAAGTATAAAAAGAGCACTCGCGCCCATGTTTAATGGTGATTGATGGATTGATTGATTGCATTTTAACGCGATGCTCGCTTTCACTTATATGACGGCGGTGTACTCCAACAGTAAATAGCCACTTTAGTAAAACTGCTCTGTTGGAAAAATAATGTTCTTCCAGTGAAGACATCATGAATAAGCTGGGAACACGCTGCGCTCAGCCAGGAGGAGACCCTGTGGTCCTATATTCCCACCATGCCATTTACAGCATCATGTATCATGAATACAATGCCAAATTTTATGTCATGTCAATTGTTCCTCCATATGTTTGGTCCATTCCAGAGATCCGTCCCCAATTGGGTTTAGTATGAGGGTAGTATTGGGTCCTTCTTTTGAAATTATATAATGCTTAACTCGTTTTGATCAGTCTCGAGAATGTTTCACAAAGCGCGGACAATCCTTCAAGACGCAACTTCGACTTTGATCTGCCCTCGCGATTTACGTGGAGATAAAACACATGTCACGGAAAAACCGTAACATTACTCTACTTTGCGAAACTTATCAGCGGTAATTGTGCTATCACTAACTAACTAACACAGCAGACACGATTTTCCCGAACCACGGGTAAATTTATAGCAGGAGCAGCTGGTACAAAGCTTTGACATTTTGACCCGAGGGTTTATCGCTGGCCAATTGTCACATTATTATTAATGAGTATCTAAATACATTCCACCCTGACGTCTGAATGCGGCATCCAACAAATCAAGTCCATGTGATCAGCAATTTGATTAAACCTGTAATGTCACTATAACGCCGAATGTCAAGTTGAGAACACTGCCCGACAAATTGCTCTGGCGACATTTGCTCCAGCGATAATTGCTCCGATGACAATTGCTCCTGATGCTGTATCGGGTATCATCCCTGGCAACAATTTCCATCGGAGCAATTGTCGTCAGAGCAAATTTCGCAGGAGCAATTGTCGCCGGAGAAATTGTCGTCGGAGCAATTGTCGCTGGAGAAAATGTCGCCGGAGCAATGGTCGGTCAGTAGTATAGTTCGAGGATGGTGCACCTTAAGTGCAATGAAGATTTGTCTATCATACATAATAACGCACGTTTGCTCCGCACTGCTCCGCACTACATAATAACGCACGTTTGCTCCGCACTTGCGCCGCACTTGCACCCACTTGCTCTGCGCATGCGCCTCACTTATCTCCCTTGGTGGTTGTGTGTTATTATG
>JAUELC010047657.1:0-19421 GCA_031471745.1 Cryptochiton stelleri
GGCTGGCACGCCGTCATATAAGTGAAATAACCTTAAGTACGGCGTAAAACCCCAATCAAACAAACAAACAAATCAAAGGTTGTGGGTACTCTGCATATGTATAATCATCCTCAGTTCTTCACATTTATTGATGAATCTGTCTGACAGAGGATGTACTGGCATTAGCCTGTCAATTACATTGTACAATATATTCTTTGCTGGTCATTTAAGTTATCATGATTTATGGTGTTAAATGTGTTAATATTTGAAGTCCTTTTAACTAATTGTTTGAAGCATCTGTGACCATGCAGCGTGATAATGGCAATAAAGAACAGCTGTTGTATAGGTGTTTAATATGTTACCTGGGTGAATGGTTGGAGGCAGCTGGTCTGTATGGATTTATACCCACCCTAGACAGCCCATCTACATCTAGCTTTGGGCTAACACTGTGTAGACAGGATATACAGATAAAGTGTAGGCAGATTTTAGTGTCTATCTATAGCCACTAGCCTCAACTGTCTGCCACTCCTTCACTATACCTGAGTCTACAAATAATCTTATTTATGAATATTAGCGGCCAGTCTGGTTTGCTTGGAGTGGAGCACACTTAAAAAGGCAGCCTTAGCAAATAGTCCGAGTTGTTAGGGTTAAGTGTGAGCATGGATAAATCATAGATCAACCACACACGATCTGTGTTCAGTGTTTTTTTTTCTTATGGAAATGATGTGTTGTTAAGTTAGCCCTTTGTGCTTACAATAGTGTAGCCTAATCAGAGACCTGGCCTAAAGGCAAATAGTTAAATACTGAAGGGAGTAGGTTTGTGAGTTGTGAGCTGCACAACTACAGTGGTTGACTACAGCAGATAGGGAAGTTGTGTGTCTGTGGTATAGGGTAAGGTGAAAGGCATTTCTCACTAGCATATATCTCTCACTCCTATCATCAACAAGTGTCTCTCTCTGATGGCTGGCTAGACACACAAAACTCACAATGCTCAAGTATGTCACCAAGAAAAGTATGGCTAAAAAGAAACCAGGTGAGAACAAATCCCATTTTTGGGGGTACCGGAAGTAAATTTGTTCCAGTTTATACATCATTTGTTTTCGTCTCGAACTGATTTAGTTGACAATGGTGCTAGAAACATTGCTCGTCAGAAGTTGACAATCCATAAAAAGTCTTGTTTTACATGTTTTACAATGGAACGTGAAATTGATTTCTTGGGTTCTACAGCTTCAACTATAGATGGATTGGAAAATGTCAGAGCCAAAGATTTCTTCCATATCCTGTAGTTCTGCTGCAAACTACCATGTTGGTCTGAAAGCTTTCCGCAGTTTATGTTCACTATTATTTTGTATTTTGGTGTACTCGGGCTATGTGCCATGGCATGCCAATACTACAGTATTTTATGTGTAAATAAAATGCATCTATATGTAGATGAGGCTGTTCACATGTAGATAGCCTTTACCAATACTGCCATATTTGGTCTTATTTTTACAAAGATTCAAACAATCTATTTCCCCAGTCCCAATGGGAATCGGTTGTGGGTACCCACAATTAGTACAAATCTACAACATAGTAAAGGCCTTCATAATAATTTTAGCATTTTAGCATTTTTTTTTCTGGGTAGAGAACCATTAGATTATCTGTATGTCATATTAGTGGTACATGAAACTATTTCCTCTGAATAGATTATTTGTATGTAGGTGGCCCAAAGTGGGCTTACAAATTCTGATCTATTGAAGACTACCTCCGTCTCGATTATTTACGTCCTCTTAGGTTACCATGTCTACAGTTTGTATTGTTTGTCTTTGTATAGAGCCTTACATGACTCAAACTCAAAAACTGAACACATCTGATTTTGACCATAGCTTTGGTAATAAATTCAGTTTCATCGTGAATTTTAGTCATATGAGTCATTTAATATATTTTAAAATGTACCAAATGTAGAGAAATTTGTATGTCTCCAGGGTATGAAAACAGGTCATTCTTCAAACAGGGCCAACTCTGTATCCATAGAGCTAAAACGATATTCTGTAGAATACAACCAGAATTGTCTCCAAATAAGAGGTCAGAGCTAAAGGGCAACAGGAAGCCGATATGTTGTGGCGTCCAGTTATGTCCTGTGATTGTCTTGTATCTTGTCATTGTTTGTTGCCCGTGGCGTCGGGGACTCGGGGTGGTTTCCTTCACCCATTGGGCTGGCATGCCGTCATATCAGTGAAATAATCTTAAGTACGGCTTAAAACCCCAATCAAACAAACAAGAGACTGCCAATATCTATTTAAAGCACTGACACAGTGAACAAACTGGAGCACCTTATCAAAATAGTTATGATTGATTTGGTACTATTGTGTCATTATACTGACTAAGGATTGAAATATAATTTCTCTTAACCATATACTTTCTTATGACTAGCAACATTTGACTCATTTATTGCATAGGTGTACAAGGGGGCCAGAATTGTACAAAATTGAGGAAAAAATTCAAGCAGAACAAGATTTCTACACATATTGACTACATGTGTATTGGGACAAAATCCAGGCAAACCAAGTTCGAAATATTTTCGTGCATTTCACCTCTCTTGCCCCTTCCAAACTGAACGAGGCTTGTACGCTTATAATCCATTGTGTATATAAGATTGAAATATAATATCTCCTCAACGACAACCATTAATTTCTTATGATGAGTAACGTTTTACTCATTCATTGTGTATCTGTTCTAATAAACTGAATCAAATGAATTTACTTAATTTTATTTGTACCAGTATATATACGGGTCAGTGAACACTAATTATATGTGTAAAACTGTTGTGCTTCACACTCTATGAAACACAATAAACCTTCATTTATTACACTGTAGCCTTCTAAAGTGAAAGCGTTAAGTCCATTGATTATATTGTTGGAGTTCTTTTTCCTTTTCAATTATGAAAGTTTTCCATGCGTAAACCTCTGCACAGAATTAATGCATTTGTTTGCATTAGAAACTATTAAGCATGAATAAAGGGAGAAATTAGTTGATCGTCAGTCGTCCTATGTTATTATTTTTGGGGCATTAATGCGGACTGTAAATATATCAAATTGCATTCAACTACATGTATGCTGTTCAACCAGTTAACTTGGGACTGACTTTGCAAAGATTAAAATATAGATTTAACATGTCTGTTTTGATTATAACATATAGTAACATATTTGTTGATTTCTTAATAGATGTAGGATGATAAAACGCAGTGGCTAATTGTTATGTTTGAATTTTATAACTGATTTTCTGTGCATTTAAAAATTTTACAAAAATATTTTTTCAAGAATCAAAAACTGCTTTGTTAAATCTACCCCTTTTTTGTTGATCATGACTCATCTTTACATCAGGTGTGAGTTTATGGAATAAATAAAACATTACTAGAAAATGACTCACATTTACTTAAACAGTTGAACACACAATTCCCACCTGCATGTAGTACCTATGATGGCTGATTTTAGCCATATATTATTCTCACCCTTGGCAAACATAAGGTAAAGTTAAACCAGATTTTGAGTGGTTTGGCCGTATTGTATTTTAACAGATCAATCTGCGACAAGGATGTTAAAAAATTACTGTAAGCTTAAAAAAAATTGTCTAGTTTAGTTAATTCTCCCTTTTTTTCTCAAAATAAATTAGTTGCCAGGGATTTGAGGATTTCTAATATCAACTTTTTACGCCCATGCAGACGTTCATTCCCGATACAGAAATATTCTCACTTTGTTAGCATTGTCAGAATTTTGAACAGCTTTGCAAGAGTTTAGATGGATTCCCACTAATATATAAACCAAATCTAGTGAAAAAAAATGAATACAAACAGATCAATTTAAGAATTTTATTTGAATCCATGTGAACTCTCGTCACAGTTTTTCTTGAGAGAGTTTTTTGCTGAGAGTGGATTCCCAGAATCTTGTGAAATTCTAACACTTATTTAGAATTCAGAATATTATATTATTTTCTTCGAAATTTAATCCTAGTTTATTTCTTTCTCTGTTACTGTAGCCCGGGATTTTGAGTTGGAGACCCAACCTAAGTAAGTATACATTCCCTACTTATTAAATTTTAAAACATGCAAAGAGAAACTTTATGTTCCTTGGTCTTAATTTACCTGTTTACTATCTTAAGAGTATGAGATATTTGTTAACATTAATTTGTTAACCTAAAACATTTTTTAACTCGGGTATCGGCTGCTTTAAGCGTTCTGTCTACCTTGTGATGTCCACTCCATCGCTAAGCTCAATGCACTGTTTAACCATGAGTTTGGTATGAAACATGAACCAATTATATACATAGAATTCCCAAAGGATGAAGGAAGATCGATTGGTTTCTGTATGTTAACCCTCGGTATATATTGAATATTTGCTTTTCTGTCATTTTTGTTGACCAATTCTAAGTATTATGCATAGTCATCATATGTGTGATATACCCTTGAGTACGGCAAAACACCAACCAACCAAACTAAGTATTATCCCACTTGCAAATGACGTCAACAGCTGAGAAAATAAATAAATAGATAAACATAAAAGGCTGCATGTTAAAGGACTACCAATCAGTGTGCATTTGCTATCACTAACTCATTATTGATTTTCTAGGTGTGGCCTTATCAATAGGTCACCATGGTAACGTATGAGAGTCATTACCAGATAAAATGATAGCGGGTCAAGTCTGGCTCATTATGCCACAATCCACTGGGTTTTTTTTTTCGGTCAGCAATCGGTTAGCTATTTGCCTGATCATAATTGTGAAATAGCAGTGTTTTATTTTTCCTTTGTGAATAGTCGATTGGGAAGTGCTTTTCATCTGGCAGAAATCATGGTCATAAAGACTCCTTTCTGAAATTTTATGACAAACTATAATTATGAATCGCCAAGCCTGTCATGTATAATCAGACACTGATTGCGTGATTCATCCCCGTTTCTATTATCTGTTAATTTTGTTGTTCTCAGCCGAAGAGCACAGCCGATAGCTCCAAAGATAAAGGATAATACACCTAAACAGGGATATGATAACCCAGGTAAGTTTTTACCTTTTACCTTAGAATTTTTGCTTCTGTTATCTTCATTTTTTGACCGAGTGGCCTATAGTATGTGCCGTGCATATGTGTTTGAGAATTCAGCATGATAATTGTATTAACTTCTGATACAAGACAGTGTGTGCATGTGGAGATCCAGACTTCATCAATGAGCTGAAAAGTGACCTATCAAATTCCATACTGGAGAATTGTTACCAGTCCATTTTATTATTGCCGTTTTTCATACTATGCGTCGTTTCATTCCTCTGATCAAATATGATTTTAATTATCATGGTAGGGAGTTTCTAGTGGATCGTTTAATGAAAGCTAAGCCTTGGTTATCACATATCTAGTAGATGAGCTTTAGTTTTGTGCATACATGTAAATTAAAAGAAAAAAAATCTTATATGAATGCAGAAATTTGTTTAGATTGGACAATTAATTTACTTATCTTTTAATAATAACATATAGGCAAAATGATATGTTAAATATGAACCAACCTAGATAATTTTGCTTATGTTTATATTTTCAAATCACATGAAAAAATGAAATGTTCGACAAATAAACCCACAAAGAGGTGCATCATCAGTTGTGTGATTTTGTTGTCACCTTTTTTAGCCATTATATGAGGCCACTCCTTTGGCAGCATCTGCTGTTTATTTGCTTAAGTATCACTGTTCCTCTCACCAATGTGGCTCAAGATATCGAGTCTGCCTTTATCTATGCTCAAAATGAATATTCGTATATATGGGAAAATTGCCAGTGACTATCGAGGAGCCAGGGTGGCTGCCTCCACCTTTTACACTGACACAGATACCGTACCCTAAATCACCTACAGTTTCAACCATACGACCCCAAAAAATAATAAAATGTGGCTCATGGACCGCCCACACCAATCTTTTTATTTGCATTTTTTATTTTTTTTTTTAAATGATCGCGCTACAATATGAAATTCTGGTAAGTGTTTTTTTTAATTTTTTTTATTAGAAACTCTTAGACACATACAGTTGTCTGTCAAGAACTAGGATGGGAAATTGTTTCAGTTGACAAAATTTTAACAATTTCTGACGTGTATCCTCAAATTATTCAATAATCGGTAAAGACTTATAAAAAAAAATGAATTAAAATTTCGCCCGCACCAATAATTATTATGAAATAATTTTTAAAAAAAAACGCCCGCTCCAATTTTTCTGCAAACAGTCCATGAGAAACATTTCATTAACATTTATTGGCCTAAAATTACTACTTTGGGAGCTATGCAAAGGATTTGGAAATACTATCCAGAAGTCACATGACAATTTTGTACTGAGGGAGAATCAGGATTTTACAGAAAACATAAATTTGTTTCTTTGATTGCTATAATACTTTCACAACTTGCAAAAAAGGTGATAGTTATTCCTGGATGAAATTTTAGGTGATTTACAGTGAAATATTTTTCAGTATAGTGTAAAACACCAATCAATCAAACACACAAACCATTATATGTATTCAAAATTACGACAGAATAAGGGTCTGCTTTCACGAAGCAGTTTTGACTAAAGTTAAAATTGTAAGATTCACACGAAAGACTTATGAAACATGACCTTTGGCAATTACTATGCTCATGCTAGAAAGGAATCAACAAATCTGTAAACCATTTAGTATAATCAAAATTGACATGTTAAATCTGTAATTAACATTTTTCACTCATTAAGGTCAGAACTTGTTTTGTGAAAAAAGCCCCTGGCCCATAAAAAATACTCAGCTAGAAATACTGTAGATCACCTAAAATGTCAACCACCAATCACTGTCACCCTTTTGCAAGTTGTGAAAGTATTATAGCATGTAAACGAACAAATGTATGTTTTCTGTAAAATCCTGATTCTCCCTCACTACTAGATTGTCATCCGACTCCCAGATATTATCCCCAAGTCCTAAACATAGCTTCTAAAGTAATAATTTTATGGTCAAAATTTTAGGTGATTTAGGGTTAATTAGAAAATATTTCATGAAATGAATAAATTAATCGCCATTCAGTTAATCTTAATGAATACATGTTGATTGTGTACATTCTACATGTAGTACATAAATTAAAAAAAGGCTCATGAAGTGATGTGTGTGAATCTTTATGTAAAATACTACCTCTTATATGATGTTCTTGTTACAACTTCTCAATTAGTAGGCTACATTTAATGGGTGTGCTGGTCCCGTCTCTCTCAAGAATACGGTTCATTGCGTCAAGTCTGTCTGCTGGCTACCCTCTAAAACATCCGTATGTGGGGAAGCTGCCAGTGACTCATGGCAGTCGTGGTGGTTTCCTCCACCATTGATACTGGAACTGCCGTCCTATTAGTGAAATAACATTCGGTACGGCATAAAACACCAATCCAACAAACAACTCTTAATAAAGTGTATAATAACATGGCCTTGATTTTGAGGCAATTTTTTTACATGTGTATATAGTTGCTTTGTTTAAATATAGGATACCACATCACACACATAACTGCATTTCTCTTGATATTTCCAGTGTAAAGCTTCCTTTTGTTTATCTTCATTTATTTAGCCTTTTATTGCTCTATATTTCTTTTCTCTCAAACAGAATGTTTTATTGCACTGTTCTTGCTGCTTTTTTTCGCTTTCTATGGTTGACACTTTTATATTACGTTTTTAGACTTCAATCCGAATTCAGTGCACCCTTCCCGACAGATGAATGGCCATATCCCAGCTAGAAACAATGATCATAAACCTTACATATACGAGGATACAAGCCATAAAAATAATACCTCATTCGAATCCAGAGATATAAAAAAATATGATGACTTCCTACCAGAGAGTAAGGTTCACTTTTATTTGTGCATGATTTATGTTTACTGAGCTTTATGTTTGTGTTTATATGTTATAATTTGAATGTCACTTGGGTCACAGTCATCAAAAGACACAACAACAAAATATATTATAGTGCTGACAGAGTTAACTGATTTCAAATTTGACGCCAACCAGATTCGAAATCACCAACCAGTTAACCTCAGTTTCCCCTGAATTAAAAAACTACATGTATGGAGTCTTTCTCGTATTTAGTAGACACAGCAAAGTGGTTACCTCCGTTTCCTCTGTAAATCTATATTTACTTTAAGTAGGCTTACACGTAACCTGCAAAAGTTGCAATAAGGCCTAAATAAGGCTGTACAAAGACGTACATGTCCAACACAAAAAAATAATGGTATAACCAGTCAAAAACAGCTCATTACAACTTCTTTAATGGCATTAAGAGGTTGATGAATAAATGAACTGGAAGACATAATATGCATTACAACTTATTTTATTAACTTGCAACGTTCCAGTCTAAACCGGAAGACCGTTCTAAAGCATATGTTTAAAAAATCTTCCGATCTGGACCAAAACGTTGCAAGTTAATAAAAAAAAGAAGTTGTAATCCATATCAATGTCTTCGTGTTTGGTTATACAAAAACATAAAAGAAGACTTTCAGCACTAGCGTCTGACTAAATGGCTTCTTCTTTGTCCTGCAATATTGAAATATTTTTCATATTGTACAAGGTTTGTCTTTGATGAAAGTGATCCCTGTTTTTGTGTATGATTATTTTGTGGTTTGCTGCATGAGACAATAGAATGTTATATCTGAATGGTGATTAAATAAACAAAGAAATAATTTGTATGTGTTATCGCAACATAACAAAAATGTTATAAATAATGTTCCAATGTTCAATCAAAGACAAGATTCAGGGACATTGTGCTCATCAAAATTTAGTTTCTCCCAAATTTTCAGTTTTATGTTAACTGTACATGATATGATTGCACTTCCATCAGCCAAAGCGGCTCCAAATTTTGGGTGGGCAGATGGAGGGAGCTTCGTGGTGCCCTGGTGCTTTCAGAGCAAAGGTGCAACAAGAAGCCGTTGTGGCGTCCTGTTATGTCCTGCGATTGTCTTGTACCTTGTCATTGTTTGTTGCCAGTGGCGTCGGGGGGTGGTTTCCTTCACCCATTGGGCTGGCACGCCGTCATATGAGTGAAATAACATTAAGTACGGCCGGGCGTAAAACCCCAATCAAACAAACCAAATTTTGGAGCCGCTTAGTCCAAATGTCAAGTATCTCCTTATAAAAATAACTTCAGAATGTACATGTTAACTTGAGAACATACATTTACCGTTAAGTCTCCCAAACTGCTATTGTTGTGACATATTGAAGCAGGGTTGGATACACGGTCTGGTTGTGTCGGTTTGAAGAACAGTTCCAATCCGATGGTCAAAACTTTACATAATGTCAATACAAAATTTAATTTAAACATGTTTTGGAAATGATAGCTTTGTTTCAGCCTATTATATTGAAATATTAATGAATTCATTAAAATTAGCTCATTATTTTTGTATTTCAAGTATGTTTATAATTTGATCACCATTTTTTTTATAAAAAATTGAAAAATTGTCTTGATAAAACACTTTGGAGCTGGAGAATATTTTACAAATGTGTGACATAGGTTAATGTTAGCATTATTCTACATGTAACTTTGAAAATGACTTATGAAGCCAGGTCATTTTGCATTAAACGGTTCTGGCAACGCCATCACTTCTAAATTATATAGACTGGTAGGGCATAAAATTGTTAACATTCTAGGTAACCATTCTATTATTTCATGTCCACAAAAGTTAACTTGTTGGTTTACTGGACGTTTTATTTTTTGCTTTGGGCAGTTTCTTAAATTTTATATCTTTGGTTATCATTAACATTAAATGTGAAAAAAATTTTGTTCAAATTGTTGTGCATGTTGATACTGTTTCATTATTATCACTTGAAGGGCTAAAGACATGTATTTAATATATGGACAGCTAGAGTTATCTCCCATTGGTTATGCATTTTTTTCTGCAGAAATCTAGTACACATTATACTGATAATGTTAGGTCTTTATAAATGTTTGGAAAATGACTATTAGCATAAGACAGTGTATGGAACTTGTGTCTATTTATAGAGAAATTTAAAAAAAACTTCTTTTAACGGCGGGCTCGCGCCGTGGCTCACTGGTTAAAGCATTACACTGCTGATCCACCTTCGATGTACCATAGAGGTTTCGAGTCTCCCAGGGAACCTGAGGTATATGAGGGAGTCACACAAGGTGACTTCGGCTATCGCAGGGGTGGTTTTCACGAGGTTTCTACACGCTTTCCCACCGTATTAAGTAAAGCAGAGTAAGAAATGGATAATCCATCGTCATAAGTGAAATATCCTTGAGTACGGCATTAAACCCCAATCAAACAAACAAGCAAATCTTTTTAAAGCATTTAGAAGCTGGTGTGAACAATAAACAACGACACAGTAGAATAGATTTATAACTTCTCGGTTTATTATCATGCAAAATTTCGGTCTTTGTTCATAGACCATTTCCAAGCTTATGAAATCAGTTTGTTGATGCCATTAATTGCTGCGATTCCATATAGTTGATGTTCAAAATACAGTGGAGTTGATAACATTTTTTTCAGCTGTATTGCAGAAGAAAATGAAATATATATCCATAATGAAATGTGTTTTGTGATGTTGTTAAGCATGGGTATTTTTTGTCCCCTAACAGGTTATGGTGATCAACCTCTAACATTCCATCCACATTATACCAACTTTTACCAACCAGGTTAGCATGCTATCTTATATACCCATCTGACTAACATTATATTGTTCATATTACCATATGTTTGTTTATGTGGAAGCAGCACATTGACATATGGGTATACCAGAAACTGAACTACACTGATCAGAATATTGTTCCATAAAGCGATTTTAGTCTTATCTTCTTTTAATGGCATTTCTAAGTTGGGGAAATCATAAAACAAAAGCAGACTCAGTAGCGAAATCAACTTCTTGATTTATTACACACAACATTTCTATCTCATTCCAAAAGTATACTGTGGGTGGTTGGAGGGATCTCTGTGTTGCCATGGTACTCCCTGACCCAGAGCTAAGGGGCAACATGAAGTTGATCTGTCGTGGCATCTAGCACAGTAAATTTGCACACTTTGTCTTTTTGTCTGTGATTGTCTTGTATCTTGTCATTATTTTTTGGCAGTGGCATTGAGGGTGATTACCTTTACCAATTGGGCTTGCGTCATATGATTGAAATAAGCTTAAGTACGGCAAAACACACCAATCAAACAAACAAAAGAATACTTAAAAATAACCTCCGGAATGAGATAGAAATGGTTTTGGTAATAAATTAAGAAGTTGTTAGCCATACTTACTTGCATTTGTGTTATGATTTTAGTCTAAGTTAATCTAAACTGTCAAGAAGACACGTACAATACCTTCAGTACTGGTGTTGATGGTTATCAGGACCAACTTTAATAGGCTAAGATCGCTTTGAGGAACGGCCCCCAGATTTCAGTTGTAATATGTGTTGAATACATGTATGAAGGTACCACGTCAAAATTGACCGTATTTCTGATGGTGCGGTATCACCTTTATTTTGTTTCTTTCTTTGATTGGGGTTTAATGATAAATTTATGGTTATTTCACTTATATGACAGTGTGGCGCCAGCCGGGGGGTGAAGGAAACCACCCCGAGTCAATGGCATTCGCAACAAACAATGACAAGACAAAGAACAAGCAAAGTACTTAAAAGATGGTGCATGACACAAAGTCTGCATATTAATAGTGCAAGATGGTACAACAGTTGACTGAGATGGGCATGTTGCACAGGATCGAAGCTCACACCAACCAACCACCCTAACCTTTATTTTGTTGATAAATCTTACATGTTTAGGAAGATACTAATGCTATAGGAGGGTTATGCTCTTGTAGGATTCAGTCCAATAACACCCAAAACATTGATGGGTAAATAGCCGTAATATGCTGATAATTTGAATCCTGCAAGAGTGTTCAGCAGCACAATTATCGCTTCTGACAGTTTATTTATTTGCCATATGTTTACTCTTAACCCAAGATTGTTGCACGTGTTACTTGTGCTTATTATCTTCATGTTTCAATGGTGCTGTGTGGAAGAGCAAACAAATTACCTATCCCTTCTCACTCTGGGTTACTTTGAATGCAGATCTGTTGAGAAAAAAGTAATTGATTTTCTGTTCAATTTTCTCTTGTAGATGATAACTATTATCGTGAGCGTCGTATGAGCGGTCAGAAGGACCCCAGTATGAGCGGACAAGAGAGTGGTTATTCCACACCGGAGCCCAGCAAACCCAAAAAGGTTATATATGAAGTGGTAGTTTGATGGCATTTCTTGACCAGTGTTTAGTGTTGTACCGTCCATGGACCTTTCTCTGACAGTGTGTTGTGTTTGATCATGTCATGTGATATACAGTAAACTTTCATCGTCGTTGACACTTCTCCTTGTATTTTTACGGCAGCTTCAAATCTACTCCGGTCTTATTTATTATACAAACACTAGACTCGTTTTTATGCTTTTTCTTCTACGATGTTGTGTTGGTGTTGACTGGGCAGTGAATCTTGGTTTAAATAATAAGCTGTCTGTGTTGAATAAGAACAACATGCATATTCAAGGCAGCTTCCATGGTGTTAGTTATGACCCTAGACTCAAGTTTTTGTTACGCTTTATCTAATACTTTGTTGTTTCAATGAGACAGATGATCTGCTAGAACACCGGACATTGCCAAAAGCAAGCCAGGGCATGGAGAATTAAGCAACAGACAAACTTTATTAACCAAAAATGGTAGCATTGTTCGTGACAATTTTTA
The DNA here is from genome assembly GCA_031471745.1 of Cryptochiton stelleri. Taxonomy (NCBI): domain Eukaryota; kingdom Metazoa; phylum Mollusca; class Polyplacophora; order Chitonida; family Mopaliidae; genus Cryptochiton; species Cryptochiton stelleri. Next base: position 12,694 of record JAUELC010047657.1, read on the forward strand.
CAGGGTTTGTTTTAAATGAAAAAGTGAAAGAGTGCAAAAAAAAGTCAGTAAACAGATGCCATTTTGGTTTTTCATAAAGTGACTTGATTTGACAAAAATCTTTCTCATGAACCCATTGGTAGCAGTGGACCAAGCTGTCCTTGGGGCAAAAGAACTAATATTTAACTTTAATTTGCAATGTTCAATTTGAATGTTTTTGTTGTTATGTTTTTTGGGAAAGTGAGAAGGTAATTGCCTGACCTTTCTTTGCAATATCTATGATCCATGTGCTGTATTGCAAATTGTGTATCGATATCTGAAAGGGGTGCAAATGAAAATATTTAGGGTCTCATTTTGTTTTGAATCTACGCAAAAACAATCAAGTAAAAACTGGTGCATCAGTTATTAGTTTATGGACATATCTGTGTGTGTATATATGTTAAATATGAGGCAATTTTGTATGATTCTGTTAATATTTTTATACAAAATATTTTTTTTAACAACTGTTTTATGCAAATATCAAATATGCTGATATGTTAATTGTATAATCTCATTTCATTTTGTACGGAATTAATCTATTGCATTCAGTTGCTAATCCACCTTTTTATTTCAAATTATCCATAAAATGGCAATTTTAAAAATCAATAAAATAATGGCTGGTTTGGTGCATGCAACCGTAAGCTACACAACCTAAATTGGCCGTCCCCTTTTAGAACTTACACTTAGCACTTGTAGATATTTGTTTATATTCCAATGATGTTTCGATTATTGAAGTTTCCAGCTCTTATGCTCAACATATGATTCATTTAAAATCAATCAAAGTGTGTTTTTTTTTTATGACAGTTTCGAGAATTTTTGTTATCGTTGCCATTATAAAGTTTGGAATTTTTAAGTATTAAAGCAAATGTTGTTATAGCAATATTCATACATGTGTATATAAACTCTTCAGTCATCATTATATTACATTGTACATACCAATTCATTTTCCTGCATTAAAATATATAAAGTGAAGAGTATCACTAAGCTTTAGTTTTCTTTTCTCTTACATATTGTCAACAACAATCCTCATCTTGCCGTTATCTTTTGGACTGTGAAGATCAATTTTGGACTGGCAAATTTTAGAAAATTCAAATGAAAACTGAGGATAAAATAAACTGAGTAAAATATGATCTCAAATGTGTGTTGACACAGCTTTTTATTAACTTTCTCTGGAACGTACTTTAATAATAGAACCAATGTAAGTCAAATTGCCTATAAAATCTGAATATCTTGCCAACCCTCACTTGATTTACCATTCCATAAGATTGAACCCATGATATAATGTTATGATATTAGTTACCTGGGTTAAATTTTTAGAATGTATGATTCTGTTGCCATGGTTTAAGGAGTTGAGCTCGCCTATCAGCTACTCTATGTTCAATAACTTCTGTAGTGGGGAAGTCACCAGTGACTTGTGGGATTCAGTGTGATTTCCTGCGGCTTTGCCCGGTTTCCTCCACCATTGAATGTGGCACTGCTGACATATACAGGGAAGTGAAATAACCTTAGAGGTAGAGGGTAAATTACCAATCAAACAAACATACATGTATAAACCATGTAAAGACCCACTGACATCCTAAAGATGAGATCATTAACCGAGAGAGAAGGCGACAGTCCAGTGCAGCACATTCAGATCCAGACGTTTATTATGTGAGAAAATGATGGTGTCTGGACATAAAAGATGTGGACATCAACACCAATGGAAGAACGTGTCACAGTAACTATAAGTAGTTTAAGTGAATCCAGTCTGGTCGAGAAACATGTGGCAAAATAATTTTGACCTACATATTTTGGGGGAATTTGGAAGCATATCAGTTTGTTACTCTGGCACTTTTTGCGCGGATTTATGCCATTATTTTTCTTATAAAAGTTATCGAAATGTGTTTTTAAAAGAATATTACAATAAACAGTGCACAGTGGGAACAGAAATAATTTTAATTGTATTATTTACACTAATCACAAATTGTCTCCCTTGTACCATTATGGCCTGGGTATATCTTAGAGTCGATATCTCGACGTAGACAGTAGGATAGATTAGAACTATTTTAGATTGCGGTCCCCAATGCCGCTCACACACTACCTGGGTCGGTGGGAGTTTCATTGAATTAGACACGTAAAAACCATTAAGTGCAATAACTTGAAAATACACAGTTTTATTAAGGTAATATTAGAATTTCCAGAGATAAGTTTAGCATAATACTGAGAATAAAGTGACAACTCCAAGAAATGATTGTTTGTGTGTTTGTTTGTTTGATTGATTGGGGTTTTACAGTGTAGTTAAGGTTATTTTACTTATATGACGGCGTGCCAGCCCAATGGGTAAAGGAAACCACCCCCGACGCCACTGGCAACAACCAATGACAAGACAATCACAGGACATAACAGAACGCCACTGCAGCTACTTGTTGCTCCTTCGCTCTGAGAGCGCCAGGGCAACACGAAGCTCCCTCCAACCGCCCGCCCAAGGAATGACGAACAATTCTTTATGACTGTATATTTCGGTTTATTTAAACTATGTTTAGCATAGAAGATGGAGATAGTTTAAATTAACCGAATTACACAGTCATAATGAATTGCTCCATGTGGGATAGACTAATAGAGATACAGAACGGCGTGTCGGAAGCTATCAGTCAGTCAGATCATTTAACACGTCAGGTACAGTAGAGCCCACGGATACGACAGTCTTTTAGTTATGTTAGCTACGACAGGTTACAATGTCACTATTATCAGTGTACATTTTTGTTGTCTTTGGTAACAAACGCCACGTAATGTGCGAATGGAAAGTAAGGCTTTGTACACGTAAAATAATTCTTACAACATATAACATGGGATTTAATCAAGTGGTTATACAGCACATAAAACCCTGTCCATCACTAAGTCCTGTTTTCATTCCACTCGGCTTGAGGCGCGGATAAACGCGAACAGTTGAGTATTCTTCTCACGCAATATGCGCGACCTGTCGTATATGACCTTGACCTTTGTATCCAACGTTAGATTTCAAATGTCCTGGATTACAATCAAAATAAAAGAGCATCACACATGCTTGACATTGACAGTAATATTGTGTTGCTGTAAGGTTAGTTTTTCAATTATAGATTTCCTGTTAAATTTCTCTGAATACAAATCTATGAGTTCTGCAAAAATATCGGCTTTACCAGACGTCAATTTGCTAAATGTATGAAACGCCCAATGGAGTGTCGTATATATACGGCAATGGTTCCATTATTATCCCCATTTAACTGCATACAGCGCCTTTTATCTAATTTTGATGTAAGATCTCCCGCACAGTCTACGTCACACGAAACGTTAAAAGCTGTCCAAATACCCAAATGCCATTGATTTGTTTGTTTGTCTGATTGGTGTTTAACGTCGTACTCAAGGGTATTTCACTTATATGACGACGGAGTATCCACTTCTTACTCTGCCTTACTTAATACAGTGGAAAACTGAGAGGAAACCTCTTAAAAACAACGCCCGCTTTAGCCGGAGTCACCTCACGTGACTCCCTCATATACCTGTGGTCGACTAGGGGGCTCAACACTTACGGTACATTGGAGGAGGATCAGAAGTCAGACACGGTAACCACTGAGCCACGGTGCGGGCCCCACTTTGTACAGTAATACTGTATTAGGCCTATTACTATTATATAACATATGATTTGGCCATAAAAAGTTAATGAATAGTTTCTCAGGCACTGCCGCATCCCCAAATAACCCCCGCCTCAAAATTGTTTTAGCAATTTATTTTAAAAAATGTGTTTCTCAAGTATCGTCCGCACTGGAAAAGTTGGCCTTCATTAAAATGTATTTAAGGGCATAAAACGTTTATTCAAGATATTTCCTAAAGTAGAGTTCTTTCTATAAAATAACTACTTTGTGTCTTAAATCAATTCGATATTGACAAAGAATTTAAAATAAACTTACGTGCACGTAGGTTTGTTTTGAGGTACATTATTTTTAACGCACGTATAATCAAACATATCTGCGCTGTTGTTGTAACTTGTATAAAAGTCCCTCCCCTAGCTGGGCGTTGTTGGTTTGATGAATGAATGTCTTCAGTGACCTACAGGCTATATATTTATTGTCAAATAGTAGGTAATACTGTAATAAGATCGCAAAGACACAAGATATCTACGGATGCAGCCAAAACCGGAACTGCTAGAAATCTTCTGCAACTCTCAAATCGTATGAAACTGATAGCGTGATTGTTCAGTTTTGGTCAGGTGTCATGAATGGAGCATTTTCATTGGACAGAAGCTGCGCACATGCTTGACAGCCAAAAAAGAGAAGATTTCTGTTACCGATTTTGACGACAATTAGAACATAATATTTCTTGGTATTTTTCAATAAATGAAGAGAATCGAAATATTAAAAACAACTAGAATGTATTTTTTGTGTTTGCCATATGATTTTAACAAGCTTAGTGCGCTAAATGCAAAGAAATCGTAAGTAAACAATTTTTGTCAATTTAATATTTTTAATGCGTCTGCCCTATGTATGTTGAATTTCAGTTTCCGATGTTTTTATTTCGTTTATTAAATAAATTACGATGTTGCCTGATCTATTATACACACTTTGAACTCAATATAAAACATTTTTACGTACATTGTTAGTTTTGTCCCCCTTTGTTTACCTCAAACTTAAAAATTTCAAGTTGTTTTGGGTATGCGTACTGTAGCAGTAAAGTTAGAAATTACAAAATTGTCAGGTACGGTTGTGGGAAATTTTCGATGTTGAATTGTCAGATTGCTCGCTGTTTTAATCAGGTAGACTTACATATAAACACAAAGCATAATATAAAAAAGAAATAAAATGGATCGAACAATGCATTTGCAGTGTGCGACATTAGGACCTGCCCGATAGCCAATCCAATCAAAAATTTGCTCGGGCAATGGTGAAATCAACGAAGACCACAATCCATATATTTGGGCTATTTCATTTTTCACTGTCCGATCGTCTATGATTATATCTTTGCTAATGTCTCACACCGCATTTGAATGGCCAAGACTGGGGACTAAGAAATCAACACATGAAAGTTGTTTAAATATAAAATGTATTAAAATAGAATTATAAAAATCCACCACTTAAATTTCTGAATTAAAAAAATTAAAAAAACCTCCCAACCCTCACCATTTTTTAGAAAGTAATTGCCTGAGAAACTAGTAATCAACTTTTTTTAGCCTTAGCTTGAATTGAATATAACTTCCATGGCAGTATAATACCTTCAGTAATGGTTGTCATGGTAACAACATTCAACTTCAGCTCATACCTTAGTAAAGGAACCTGTGTTTAACATGTGTTTATTTTGGAATATATATATATTTTTTTTAAGAAAGCATGGAGACTCGGGCCTGTTTTCCAATGACCATAGGTAGGTGAGCTGTGGATTATCTGTTTATTTACAATTATGTAGATTTGTTAATAACGGTGGTATAAGTTAGTGTACATATGCTTGTCAGTACTATGGCATGGCAGTCTTCCTAAGTATTTATCATACTTATATTAAACAAATTTATTTATACAATTGTTTTTCTAATTACTCAGTGTTTTGTGAGTCAGGTGATTGTAGGCCTTCTTATTTGTGCCAAGTTGGGTTATTCTGTAAAATAGGTTTATACAGTAGTTTATATCTTCTTCTATGTGTACAACTAGTGGAGAGCATTTTACAACACAATATGCAATCTTGTTTCATGTAATCTTTAGCATGTTGTTGGCTCGGTGTTAAACCCAAATCAAACAAACAAATCTTGTTTCATGTAATCTTTAGCACGTTGTTGGCTCGGTGTTAAACCCAAATCAAACAAACAAATCTTGTTACTTTTAATCTTCAGTACGGTATTTAACACCAAACAAACAAATATTTTCTCATTACATATAACCTTGAGTATGGTGGTAAACAATCAACAAACGAAATGGAGTATCTTTTAACTTTCGTTACGGTGGTAAACAATCAACAAACAAAATGGAGTATCTTAACTTTCATTACGGGGGTAAACAACAAATAAACAAACAAAATATGATACCTTTCAACTTACAGTATGGTGGTAAACACCAAATAAACAAAACAAAATATGGTATGTTTTAACTTTCAATACAGCAGTAAACACCAAACAAACAAAATATGGTATCTTTCAACTTTCAGTATGGCGGTAAACACCAAATAAACAAGCAAAATATGGTATCTTTCAGTATGGCGGTAAACACCAAACAAACAAACAGAATATGGTATCTGTTAACTTTCATTATGGCGGTAAACACCAAATAAACAAACAAAATATGGAATCTTTTAACTTTCAATACAGCAGTAAACACCAAACAAACAAAATATGGTATCTTTTAACTTTCAATACAGCAGTAAACATCAAACAAACAAAATATGGTATCTTTTAACTTTCATAACGGCGGTAAATACCAAATAAACAAACAAAATGTGGTATCTTTTAACTTTCATTACGGCGGTTAACACCAGACTAACAGAAAAATATCTGGTATCTTTTAATTATCAGTATGGCGGTAAACAAACAAACAAAATCTGGTATCTCTGAACTATCAGTAAGGAGGTAAACAATAAACAAACAATAAACAAACAAACAAAACCTGGTATCTTTTAACTTTCATTACAGCAGTAAACACCAAACAAACAAACAAAACCTGGTATCTTTTAACTTTCATTACAGCAGTAAACACCAAACAAACAAACAAAACCTGGTA
>JAUELC010047658.1:0-12605 GCA_031471745.1 Cryptochiton stelleri
GTTACCTGGGAATGTCACTGATTGGAGGTAATTTATTGTCGTAAAACAAAGACGCCATTCACTGATTACAGAAAATCTGTAGCTCAATTTCACAATAAAGCGCATTAAGATTTATGGTTTGGTTGGGTATTTCCGCGAGTAAGTAGCGGCATTCGCGGAAAATCACATTGCAATCCTCGAATAATCCCAGTGCACCTGCGGCAATTGAGATTTACATGACATTGGATAGTTCCTATTAAATATGTGTCTAATAGTCTCGAGGCTGTTCGGATGCCATGTTAGCTGTTTAGGTCAGGTTGTAGACGAAGTGACCGTGTTGTGTCTAAAAGCCGTGATAATACAACGCAGAGAGCTAAGTTTCAAATAATTTGAAGTGATGGAAATAATACAAATACATTTACTCGCGAATTACAAAGACAAACGATTGCATATTTTAACATTAACTTTTTTTTAACTAACATTAACCAAAATCCTTCATATATAATTGCATGTCAGTGTTTTGAAGGGGAAGAAAACATAAAAATAAAAAGTGAGTCTGTACACAGCAGTTTCCATTTCCACAACAGCGTTCATTATCTTGTTAGAGGCTAATTGGTACTTCAAACGTATGGTGGACTTTTTATAACATTAACCCATATTCAGTTAATATCCATAAAAAAAATTCAGAAAAAAAGTGTATCACTTTTAACACTTTTTGACTACGAACCGTAATGAAAGATTTTAGTGAATATTTATTTAATAATAGTTAATATTATAGAGACTCAAACGATGTGGTATGAAAAAATCCGCCATACTTTTGAAGTACCAATTTGACTCTCACAAGGTTATGAAATTGTTTTTCAACCTAAGGACATTATTTGTTGCAACTACTTGATCTATCTTTTTAGACTTTATTTTTATGTTTTCTTCTTCTTTAAGTTACATACTATATATCTATATATATATATATATTCTTTTTTTTCGGGGGGATTGTAATGAATATTAACTGAATAATTGTAAATTTATGGAGGTATCTCATACATGCATGTAATGTCCACGTCACATTTCTATGTTTCCTGGTATTTCACACATATATGAATAATAAATAATATTTAACAATTCTATGTCTCATGAGGCTCTAGCAAGAGACTGAAACAATCACACACACTCAGGAAGTTGCGATTGTTCACTGTTATATACGGTCTATCTACTCAAACTCACTTTTTCATGAGCTTCTCCTCTCCTTTAATATAGGCCCACGGACGAAAGTAACTGGATCCCTTTAACTCGGTAATCATTAAACCAGGCCACGTCTTTGGTCTATCTATTCAGACTCACTTTATCATGAGCTTTTCCTCCCCTTTATTATATGCCTACAGACGATAGTAAATGAATTCCTTTAACTCGGTTAAGTCTAGACCAGTATACACGTCTTTGGAGCAATGTCCCAATAGATTTTCGTATTCGATATATTCGACAATTCTTCGCTTCGGATCGTATCTTTAGATAATACCATTTTGTTCGTGAGGCGGTAGTGAACTGTATTCTGTATTGATTACGTAATCACCTACCTGTAATATGGCTGATGGTAGAAACTGTGTTATATTAGCTAATGTATTTCGCTCATTTTGATAACTACTTACAGCTAGTGTGCCATTGTACGTGATAGAATTTATAGAATTTTATTATGGATTTTATGGAATTTCAACTCAATGTAAGTAAACTATGAAATTAAGAACACTATTTTTTTAGAAAATGAAATAAAAAATCCTATAACCCTTTTTTTTAGATTTAGTTTAACACAGATTTACCGTCCGCTTTTATCAAAAGAGCGGGTGGCTTGTTGGTGGTTTATGTGTCCTGGTACTCTCTGAGCTAAGGGGCAACACAAAGCCGATCCGTTGTGGTGTCTTCAACTTGCATTGTTTATGTACACGCTAGAATATTGCACTATGTTTCACGTCCTGGAGCGGTCTTTATCTTGTCATTGTGTGTTGACTTCGACGTCTAGGGTGGCTCCATTCACCTATTGGACTGGTACGACGTCAAATGAGTGAAATAACCTAATATGGAGACACAAACAATGGCATCAAAAGTCTGCCATACTTTTAAAGTACCAATTTGGCTCTCACAAGGTAATACAATTATTTTTCAAACTAAGGACATTATGTTTTAAGCTACTCCATCTAGCTATTTAGACTTTATTTTTAGATTTTCAACTCCTTTTAGTTACATGCTATTTTTTTTAGTGATTTGAATTGCTATTTATTTAATAATTGTAGATTAATGGAGGTATTTCATACATGGCAGGTAATATCCACCTTACAATTCTATGTTTAAAGAGGCTCTAGCAAGATAATGACAAATTTCCATGCACTCAGGAAGTTGCGTTTGAAAACTGTATACGGTCTTATCTGCTGAGACTCACAATATTATAAGCTTCTTCTCCCCTTTAAAACAAAGCCTAGAGACGACAGTAAAATAAACCATATAACTCGGTTAACAACTCGGAAAACCAGTACACATATTTGGAGACATGTTCTGGCAGATTTTCCCGATTCAATTTATTCGACAATTCTTTGCTTCGGATCGTATCTTTAGATGATACCAGTTTGTAGGTGGAGCGGTACTGAACCAAAATCCCACAGTAATACGGCCTGTCCAACTAAAAGCCGAAATCACAAAGCATGTTTACTTTGAGTGTATACATACAATTTGTATTCGGCTTGTTCTGTCGTTCAATAGGACACCACTAATACCGTGTTGTATGTGGAGAGTTGTCGGCTAAAAGCCTGCAGTTATACGGCCTATCGAACACAAACTTGTCCGAGAGTCGTAAAATCCTTTTTGTTGAAAGCGCTGAGCTTCACGGCTTGGAAAACTCGTTTTTAAAGTCTCCAGTCTTTGGAGAGGTATTGACTGTGAGGCAATGTAATCTACCTTAGTTGATCATAGAGCGCAATCTGGCTTTTCTTTACAGTCGCGTAATGAGATCGACATTTTCGTTTCCAGGTATGATACAAATGGTACAAATTTGAAGATTTTGGAACTTTGAAGACTCTGAGCCGCAGTTGGATTTATTTGTGCCAAAAGTTCAAGCTATATTGATTCCGTAATGACTTATTTGCAATGACACTGATTGTAGAAAATGCGTTGTATTAGGTAATGTATTTCGCTCATTTTGAGAATTACCTACAGTCAATGTGCCATTGTTTGGCTGAGCAGGTTTTAGGAGTGTTAAACAGCTGTAATTGAAAAATGAGGATATACGCTTCCTAGAATTATATTATGGATTTTAGGGAATTTCAACTCAATGTAAGTAAACTAAGTAAGAACACCTTTTGTTAGGAAATGACGGAAATTAAAAATCTATAACCTTTTCTACGAGATTTTGTTTAACACAGATTTACCGTCCGCTTCCGCATCACCAGAGCGGTTTGCTGGAAGGAGCTTTCTGTGTCCATGGTGCACTCTGAGCTAAGGGGCAACACGATGCCGATTTGTTGTGGTGCCTTCAACTTGCACTGTATATTTGCCCACTGGCTTATTGCACCATGTGTTGCGTCCTGGTTTGGTCTTGTCTATTGTCATTGTTTGTTGCCAGTTGTGTCGATGGTGGTTTCCTTCACCTAGTGGGCTGGCATACCGTCATTTGAGTGAAATAACCTTAAGAACGACATAAAACCCCAATCAAACGAAGAATCAATACCGATTTAGCGAAGCACGATCTTCCAGAAAAACAATAGATTGGCGCTGCGACGACTATGACGCAATGATAAGGCGTCCTGTTTGATTAAGTTAACCTATGATTTGTGTACGATGGACTGTGGTTTTAATATAATCCAGATACCCTTGAGTACGATGCTAAACAACACTCAAATAACTATAATTCAGCCGATACAATATCAACCAAACTTTGTTATTAGATAGACTTTTCCAAAATGAATGTTACAAACAATAAAAGTCGAAGTGTTTTCTGACTAAAATTAACACAGCGGTGCTTGTCTAATAAGTATTCTATCTGGCTTATCCGATGGCTACTTGTAGGTCTAATGCAGATTCTTGGGCAGGCAAGGGCGATATAGAGCTCTTGTTAAACCACGTACAGTTGGGTTTACCAGTAACCTGTGTCCTATTGGTTTAGCCGCCGTGTCCACTCACTAAAATCGCTGATCAGGAGAAGCGCTGACTAGCGGGCTACCAGTCAGTCTTAAACCATTACAAGGTGAGAGACAGACTGAGACGCTGTAGTTGATCTGCGAATTCCATCCGATATCCCAATGAGCTCTAACACTCAGTTGACGTTTTGCCGATAGGACGTTTGCGTGTATGCTTGCCGTTTATCTTTCGCTTTTATCGGAACTGTTACAAGTTTGGTCAGCTATTCATTCGTGTTGTGGAGAAACGCAATATTGTATCGGATTTAACCAGTTTCATTAAAGACTTCTGAAACCTTGGAATAACCTATAGAGAGCCTTGCAATTAATTCGGTGAGAATTTGACGATAGACAACCGGTAGACTAAAGTTTCGCCAACAACTCGTTGATTTAAAGTTTCGCCAAAAACTGGTTGACTTAGTGTTTCGTCAACAACTGATTGACTTAAAGTTTCCCCAACAACTGGTTGGCTTAAAGTTTCGCCAACAACTGGTTAGCTTAAAATTCCCCCAACATCTGGTTGACTTAGAGTTTCCCCAACAGCTGATTGACTGAACGTTTCGCCGACAACTGGTTGGCTTAAAATTCCACAAACAGCTGGTTGACTTAAAGTTTCGTCAACAACTGAATGACTTAAAGTTTCGCCAACAAATAGTTTGCTTAAAATTCACCCAACAACTGGTTGACTTAAAGTTTCGTCAACAACTGAATGACTTTAAAGTTTCGCCAAAAACTGGTTGGCTTAAAATCCGCCTAACAACTGGTTGACTTAAAGTTTCGCCAAAAACTGGTTGGCATAAAATCCGCCCAACAGCTGATTGACTTAAAGTTTCGCCAACACCTGATTGACTCAAGGTTTCGCCAACGGCCACCTCTTATCCTAACAATGAGAAGTACCAATCAATTTCTATTCCACTGCTACAGACTAGCTTAGTTACTCCTTGGATTAAATCTAAAGTGACATGGTCTCTCAGTTTGTTGAATTGTCTGAAATGCTGAGTAGCTGAACGTATTGATATAGATCACTTATACAGCTGCCTACGTGAAATGTGATTTTCGCTAAAGAACCGTTATTTTTTAGCAAAGTGCTTGTTAACAGAATTGGATATTTACGTTTCTAAAGATTTTTAAAGACATTGTATTTTTTTTGGCCAACACATGGTGATATTAAAATCATTGGAAATACTTTACAGGAAGCAGCAGTAGAAGTATATACTTCTAGTATATAAGCGACAAGATACTTTATGTGCTTACAAATATGCTTCATATCTAATATATGTTTACGTTTGATGAATTAAGTGAGTTACAATGTCCATAGATAAAGATCAGTGATATATGAAAAAACTTTCAATCTGTCGATCAACTAAAGGATATAAAAATTATGCTCTACATATTTTTTTAAATTCTCTTTTACGGTAAAGGTTACGATCGAAGTAGTAAAAAACATGGCGTCTGGACAACAATATGACTACATTTATTAGTGTGACGGTCGGTTGTACTGGACGTTCAATTTCGCACCAAACGTTAGTTGATTTGATTGGTGTTTTTCGTCGTCCTCAAACGTGTTTCACTTATATGAGAAATTTGCATGGTCGGTGTTTGGCGTGAAATCGGGAGGAACCTCTGAGAGCCGATCCACGTTCTCTGCTATCATCGGTACACTTCCCTTACACAACAGCTATGAATTCATCGTATCATTACTAACTAGCAAGAAAACTTCGGATAATGATCTTTTTGATATTAGAGGACACAGGTGTTACGTGAGAATGTCACTGATTGGAGGTAATTTATTGTCGTAAAACAAAGACGTCATTCACAGATTACAGAAAATCCCTAGCTCATTTTTAAAATAAAGCGCATTAAGATTTATGGTTTGGTTAGGTATTTCCCTGAGCAAAGAAGCGGCATTCGCGGAAAATCACTTTTGCAATCCACTAATTATCCCAGTGCACCTGCGGCAATTGGGATTTACATGACATTGGATAGTTCGTATTATATATGTGTCTAATAGACTCGAGGCTGTTCGGATGCCATGTTAGCTGTTTAGGCCAGGTTGTAGACGAAGTGAGCGTGTTGTGTCTAAAAGCCGTGATAATACAACACAGAATGCTAAGTTTCAAATAATTTGAAGTTATGGAAACAATACAAATAGATTAAATCGTGAGTTACAAAGACAGACAATTGTATTATTTGTTTTTTTACAAACGCAGACAGACAAAATTACTTGTTTCCACCTGGATTCTATTATCCAAACAAATCTAGATTAAGATATATTTAGAAACATAGCATACACAGAGTTTAAATATATTACATGGCATGTAATATCCACCTTACAATTTATATGTTTCATGCGGATATAGCATGACTTTATTGAATAATAAAACTTTTTTCAAAAGCTATATCAGGTTTACTGAATAATGATTATTAAATGAGAAGAAAATCTTATAATAAATTCGACTAAAATATTAATAGTCTCAAAAAGTTTTCCAAAATGCCTTGAGTGTAGGAAATTTGTCTTTTTCTTTTTGGAAAACCACAAAAGGCATTTGATTGCATAGTGGAATTCTCAGGCCACATTATTTTTGTCGCCATAACAATAACTTTTATTTAACTAACATTAACCAAAATCCTTCATATATAATTGCATGTCAGTGTTTTAAAGGGGAAGAAAACATAAAAATAGGGACTATCAGTAGAGAGACTGTACACAGCAGTTTCCAAAAAAACCCGCCCTGAGGGTGTGGAAAGTCTTCATTATCTTGTTCGAGGCTAATTGATATTTACTGAATAAATGTAAATTTATTTCCACCTAACAACTATATGTTTCGTGAGGATCTAGCAAGAGACTGAAACAATCACACACACTCAGGAAGTTACGATTGTTACCTGTTATTTACGGTCTATCTACTCAAACTAACTTTATCATGAGGTTCTCCCCTTTCTTATAGGTCTACAGATGAAAGTAACTGGATCCCTTTAACTCGGTTATCATTAAACCAGTAACCGTCTATCTATTCAGACTCACTTTATCATGAGCTTTTCCTCCCCTTTATTATAGGCCTACAGACAAAAGTAAATGAATTCCTTTAACTCGGTTATCATTAAACCAGTAATCGTCTTTAGTCTATCTATTCAGACTCACTTTATCATGAGCTTTTCCTCCCCTTTATTATAGGCCTACAGACAAAAGTAACTGGATCCTTTAACTCGGATATCATTAAACCAGTAATCGTCTTTAGTCTATCTATTCAAACTCACTTTATCATGAGCTTTTCCTCCCCTTTATTATAGGCCCACAGACAAAAGTAACTGGATCCCTTTAACTCGGTTATCATTAAACCAGTACACGTCTTTTGAGAAATGTCCCTATTCAATATACTGTACTAGTACTTCAGCGGTACTGAACTTAAATCTCACAGTTATACGGCCAGTCCAACTAAAAGCCAAAATCAGACAGAATGTTTACATTGAGTGTACATACAATTTGTGTCCGGTTTGTTCTGTCGTTCAATAGGACACCATTATTACCGTGTTGTATGCGGAGAGTTGTCGGCTAAACATCCTGCAGTTATGCGGCCCATCGAACTCAGACTTGTCCAAGAGTCGTAAAATCCTTTTTGTTGAAAGCACTGAGCTTCACAGCTCATGGTTGAAGTCTCCAATCATTGGGGAGGTATTGACTGCCAGGCATTGGGATCTACCTCACTTGCTCATAGAGCACCATCTGGCTTTTCTTTACAGTCGCGTAATGAGATCGACATTTTCGGTTCCTGGGATGGTACTGTGTGTTAAATATAATCCAGACACCCTTGTGTATGACGCTAAACACCAATCAAATAAACAAATAAATATAGTTCACCCGATAGAATATTGTTAACCCGATAGAATATGAACCCACCTTTTGTATCAGATAGACTTTTCTAAAATGAATGTTACAATCCATACATAGCTTAAGACGAACCGTCCTAGTGTTTTCCGACTAAAATATGGCATAGTGGCGCTTGCCCAATATTCTATCTCTCTTATCCGATAGCCAGTTGTAAGAGTAATTCTGAATTATCGGCTTGCAAGGGCGATATGGAGTGAACAGTAGGGTTTACCTGTAACCTGTGTCCCATAGGCTAAGGCTTTTAAGCCTCTGAAACCGTGTCCACCCACTAAAATCGCGGATCAGAAGAAGCGCGGACTAGCGGGCTACCAGTCAGTTTAAAACCATGTACAAGGTATTGACAGAGAGGCTGTTTCGCTGTAGTTGATCTGCGAATTCCATCCGATATCCCAGTGAGCTCCCAAACACTCAGCTGACGGTTTGTCGATAGAACGTTTGCGTGTATACTAGCCGTTTGTCTTTCGCTTTCAGACGAATAACTAGTGTTCGAAACTGATTTGGATTGGATTTAGAAGGTTGGGGCATGCAGTTCTGGATTCGGAACTGTTCCAAGTTTGGTCAGCTATTCATTGTGTTGTGGAGAAACGTACTATAATATCGGATTTTATCATTTTCACTAAAGCTTTCTGAAACCTTGGAATAACCTATAGAGAGCCCTGCAATTAATCCGGTGAGAGTTTGACGATGGATAACCGGTAGGCTAGAACTTTCGTCAGCAACTGGTTGACATCATTTTTTTCCCCAACGACTCGTTGGCTTAGTTTCGTCAACTGATTGACCCAAAGTTAAGCCAACGGACACGCGTTTATCCTCAAAATGTGTTGTGGTGAAGAACCAATGAATTTCTATTCCACAGTTACAGACTGACTTAGTTACTCCTGACTGACTTATTTACTCATGGGCTCACTTCTAATGTGACATGGTCTCTAAGTTTGTTGAATTGTCAGAACTGCTGGGTAGCTGAATGTATTGATACCGTTTGCTTACACAGCTACACACACAAGAACCGCTGTTGTTTAGCACAGTGGTTGCCAAGAGAATTCGATATTTTCTTTCTAAGGATTTTTAAAGGCATTGTATTTTTTTTGGCCAACAAATAGTGATATTAAAATCATTGGACATACTTTACACGATACAGCAGTAGATTCCAGCTTAAATATAGTAAGTAAGCTAATATTTATTAACTGTTTTTCACTAATTTATATTTATTTTTCGTTTCCAATGGGTGTAAATTTAATGTGATTGTGTGACATAGACATTAGTTTATATCTTGGTATAATCAATATGCCATTGGAATTCTTATTTAATAGTTTTTCGTTAGTTTGGGCTGTCAGGTCGTTCGCCAGAACTGATACTAGCTTAGACAATTGTGCATCAAGAGATCGAACGACGGACGACCCTCAATGTCAGGAACTAAATCACCAGCAGTAAAGACCGGCCGGCCACCATCTCAGTCAGTCGGTCTTCTCCAGAGCTCCTGGCTTCTTTGATGTTTAAAACAGTTTTATATTCAACATTTAATTCAATATTCATAACACATTAAACGTTCTCATAATCTAACTTCACATTATATAGGTTTTGTTTCAAATGTGTTGTAGCTATGCTCGACCGTTGAGCTTGAATTTTTTTGTTTTTATGAGTCTGATTTTCGATGGCAAAAACGAAGGCTAAACATAAGTCGCTGTCGATATTTATCAGCCAGCTGTAACTAAGCTAGGTGTGATAATACTGCCTCCTGGTGGCAAATGCGGTTGAATTCTCTGCAAATATGTATGGAATTATATGTTACGTAACAGATAATCTCAAATAGATCAGAAAACGGCATATCGTATTATGTAGTTAAAGAGGCTTTGTCGCAGATTCAACGTCAAAATTGGTCCTGGATGAAATACAAGGAATGGTCTATGTTAGTGGAGAATAAACCAATGACAGAATGTTTGCTTCATGTGCGTTGGTGCTCTTTGAGTTAATGGGCAACACGAAACCGATTTACCGTGGTGTATTGCCTTGTGTATTTGAACACTTTGTCTTATGACACCATGTTTAGGACATGCCCTGTCACCAGTCATTGTTTCGTCCTCATGGATACTCTCAAGGGTGGCTTACTTCGCCCATTTCTCCAACTGCTGAATTGTGATAAAGCGAATGATCAATGATCAATTTACATATTGTGAACACCGGACTATGGAGATTTTGCCTTCTTTCTCTTTACTGAAAATCATTTTACTGCAGGGTACACGATAATTTGTTAAATCACGCGAGAATTAGGAACTGTTAATACCAGATGTTAGTGTGAAATCGTACAACTGAGTACGATATATATGAGCCTGGATGGGCATTTTCCTGATGACTGTGGAAGGCACCATTGGCTTCGGAAATAGCTTGGGTGGTGGAGTTTAAGGACGTTTCAACGTCTACAATGCGCCATCGTCATATAAGTGTAATCACCTAGAGAACGATATATTCAGCACCAAACAGTCTGATTTTATTCAAATATGAGAATTCCGCATATTGAAAATGTTGTTAAGCATAAAGTAAGTGTCGCAAAATGAGAAGTGCTTATATCCCCTAGTGCGTCCTATTGGACCACATGCTGGGGTTATATTATTAATAAACGTTGATTGACATGATCTATATATTATGTAATCAATTAATATAAGGGTTGTCCAACGGGAGGCCTTGTATTACGATGAATATCATCCAGTGTATTAATAAGCGAAATGGAACTGAAATTAGGTGGAATGAAGATGAAATGTCAGCAATGAGTAGAAATAGATCTATATTTTTACACTAAACTGTGTAAAAATTGTGTAACCATTATGTTACCGTGTGTGTAATGTATTATAGAGATGAGTTTTATCATCCAAATCAGAAGTTTACTGTAGTTGAAAGGGGAGTTGGTATATCGTCGCATATTTATTAAGCTTGTGTTTTATTAAATAATATAAGTTGTTATCCATATTTATTTTGTGAAGATTTCATTTCACGGTGCCACAGTGATATTGATGTTGGTGGCTGACACCGGAAAATACCGAACTGTCACGTTGTAACCCGCAAGTCACTATATAAAGCAAGGACTGGCCCGCGCTGTGGTTCAGTGGTTAGCGTGTTGGTCTGCTGATTAACCTTCGATGTACCACACAGGTTCAGATCTCCCAGTTGACCTCAGATATAAGAGGGAGTCACACGAGGTGGTTCCGGCTATCGCGGGCGGTGGTTTTTACGAGGTTTCTTCCCTGTTTTTCCACCGTATTAAGTAAGACAGAGTGAGAAGTCAATTATACTTCGTCATATAAGTGAAATACCCTTGAGTAAGACGTCAAACATCAAACAACACTCAAACACTATTAAGGATCCCATATACGGACATTATTTAGCGTATGTTCTACCGATGCCGACTCGAACTCATGAACTGCATGGGTGAGAGGAACGTCAGTTATAAAGGGATCTGATTGACCTATGTGAGCATGGGTGATAGGAACGTCAGTTATAAAGGGGTCTGATTGACCTATGTGAGCATGGGTGAGAGGAACGTCAGTTATAAAGGGGTCTTATTGACCTATGTGAGCATGGGTGAGAGGAACGTCAGTAATAAAGGGATCTGATTGACCTATGTGAGCAAGGGCATAGAACTCATGAACTGCATGGGTGAGAGAAACGTCACTTATAAGGGTATCTGATTGACCCATGAACTGCATGGGTGAGTGGAACGTCAGTAATAAAAGGATCTGATTGACCTATGTGAGCAAGGGCAGAACTCATGAACTGCATGGGTGAGAGAAACGTCATTTATAAGGGTATCTGATTGACCCATGAACTGCATGGGTGAGAGGAACGTCAGTTATAAAGGGATCTGATTGATCTATGTGAGCACGGGTAAATGTGGCTACGACTTTTTATAAGGTCATCTTCAATAAATAAATCCATATGCACCAATAACACGCCATTGAAATCTATGCTAGCGACATTTGCAATAAATAACGTACAATAACACTTTACAATGTATGACGTAATCTACGTCTGTTAATTATTTAAGAAATAATGTTTCCCTAAGCGACGCCTAACGTTAGATTTATAGTCAATGTGGTGGAAGAGTTTATATTTTGGTTGAGGCCCAATTTCCAAAAATTTGTAAACTCTTCCACCGCATTGACTATAAATCTAACGTTAGACGTTGTTTAGGGAAGCATTATTTCTATTCTATTACTTGTCCGGGATATTTTTCATAGAAATTATCACTTAAAGCGGGACAAATGTCACTTCTGTAGAACTGTTTTATCCCTCACAAAATTGCATTGGGCGAGTCCTGTGTTTCCGTTCCACGTGCGCGTGGCGCGTGTTGCGGCTGAGTGCTGGGACGAACTCATTACGCACAGTCAGCGAGGGGGTAAAGGTAGTAGAAATAATCAAACATGCATTCAAATACAAGCAAATAAGAGATCATAACACATTTTTCTCAATAATAATACTGTTTAATTTCGGTAGACATATATTCAATGTAAAAAACATGTCATTATTAATTCAATAATTGTTTTTTGTTTTGTCGTCTGCGTTATTGTGTTAATTTTACTATACCGCTT
>JAUELC010047769.1:0-12605 GCA_031471745.1 Cryptochiton stelleri
GAAAGGCCGGTCACAGTCCCCACACACAAACTGAAGTCGCCCGCCTTCTCCAGCTTGGTGATTCTCCCTCTGGTGGCAGTCTAACTCATCTTCACCTTAAACTTAGCCGGACAGCTATCACACGTAAACATAGCTGCTTAGTCTTCTCAATGGTCGCGTATGCTATCGTCTGCTTAGCCTTCTCTGTGGTCTCGTATGCTCTCGTCTGATTAGTCTTCTCCGTGGTCGCGTATGCTCTTGTCTGCTTAGTCTTCTCCATAGTCGCGTATGCTCTTGTCTGCTAAGTCTTCTCTGTGGTCTCGTATACTCTCGTCTGCTTAGTCTTCTCCGTGGTCTTGTATGCTCTCGTCTGCTTATTCTTCTCCGTGGTATCGTATGCTCTCGTCTGCTTGGGATTCACCATGGTCGCTGTCTGAGAAATTCAAATGACTGAATACTAAACACAAGCATGTGTCTTCTCTCATACCCATCACGCGGACAAAACGAGAGCAAGCAGAGCAGCCGGCTCTTACCAGATCAAACTAGCCACTATGATGCAATCACATGTCACAGGCTGAACCTAACTCACTAACCTCAAGGTCACCCAGCTGCACGCTGTACTCCATGACCCAACCACACACTTAAAATCACAGTATCCCTCTGTGGCTCGAACAGGCGATAACTGACATCATCACTATGACGTCATCACGCCACAAAAATAAAATAACATGTCAACAGCACACCCCAGGTACTCACACCCAAGGTCACAAAGGTCAGCCCGCCCAGGCGCACCACACACACACTACCCCCACCTAGTCACTTGGACTACCGACTCCACCCCCACAATATGAATATACACCATAACGCACAATCCTTCCTTGTTATGTATACAGCAGCAGGACTCTGTATACATAATAACACTGAAAGTAGGTCAATGCGACTTACATTGCCCACTCTATACTACTAATTCAAAAGTGAAGCTTTTCAGAATTTGCTAAGCGTCTAAAACAATATCTACTGTCTAGAGGTAATAGTCGGTCGATATTTAACGGAAAGTAATAAATGGTATTATCTTAACCCAGTAAGCTAGAATACACTTTAGCACATAACGATAGAACAATTATTGAAAAGTGAAAAGATTAGCTGTATGTCCCATGTGACTAAATCAATATATACTGTGAAGAGCTAATACCGGGTGTCGATCTTTAAGTGACACTAATAAATAGTATTATCTTAATCCAGTAATCTAGAATGCACAATAGCACACTGCGCAAGACATGGTACAATAGTTCAGAGTGTACTATTGTACAGAAAAAGACACCATATCAGATCGGCTTCTTTTTGCTCAATGAGCACCAGGGCACAGGAAGCTTCCATCAATGAGCACCAGGCCACAGGAAGCTTCCATCAGTGAGCACCAGGGCACAGGAAAGCTTCCACCAATGAGCACCAGGGGACAGGAAGTTTCCATCAATGAGCACCAGGGCACAGGAAGCTTCCATCAATCATCTGTCGTTATCTTTAGAGTTTGTCAATTGTTTTTCTTTAAATCATGGACCATCAACAATCCTGTGCTTTTAACGATTACCATACAGACTTAGGACGGAAGGGAACAATTTCCGCCGCTACGCTTTGTGATTAGGTTCACAACATTAGGAAGTAACTTTATTGTCAGGCTGTAATTTGGCCCAAAACTGTGACACCAATACAATTATTCGAATCAACGCCTAAAACGCTAAAGTGGATGTCGTTACCAGATAGTTTTTGTTTTCTGCACCATTTCTGTGTGTGTAACTAAGTGAGAAGGATACGGTATGTTTTCTATCGGTTTCCCGATTTCTTTTTCAAAAAAGAAAAATAAGTTGTTTTGTTAATTATAAACATAATAATCCTCCAGTAGTATATTATTACAGAAACATAATTTTGTAAAACGTATGTTTTAAATTACATAAACTGCTTATATTAACATAAAGCGAATCAAAACAAATTTGATCATGACAGATAACGTGTCTATAAGAAACAATTATAATAAACTTTTTTTATTTTTTAATAACAAAGAAAGCAATATACTTACGGAAATTCAATGAATTCAAACGAACATCAATTTATTGTCCAACATATTCCTGCTGTGAAAGTATAAACCATGTATTTTTTCAATTCACACAAACAACAAATATCAAAGTCCATCACACATGCTATCTTGTTGTTTTCTCTGAATAGCAATGAGTCTTGATAGCTATGTCTGATAACTGTAGCGAAAACAAAATTAAGTAATACAGTGAAAACCCCCAGGCAAACCCAATCTGAACGGGACGATATTATTTCATTGAAGATGTCATTAATATATTCTATATCTTTTTGAGACAACATTTCGTTTATATACTCTACATTTCATTGAGACTGAATGGTAAATTTAATACCGTCATGGCTTACAACAATATCAGCATTATCAGATCACCATCAACCAAGAAAGACAGAGTAGACTATTTGTATCAGGTGGACATGACAGGCCTAAGTGGTAACGGAAATGTAAATCGGTCTCACTAATGCTATTTTTGAAATATAAATCCAAAATCGTTTAAGAAAGCAGCAACACAGACTTGAAGTAAAGATGGAGTTTCATTCAAAGAACCCAACCTTTTAAACGAGTCACTGATCCGTGTCATCGATGCAATTAATGTTTAGCGCGGGATTGGAAGTATTATCCGGCACGGAACGTTGAACTTGTCTGATAATATTGGTTATCAGTTAGACGAGCCTATACTGATGAAGTATATACAGTAGTCATTTAACAGAAATAGTAACCTCCATCGTCTGTTCACCATAATTTATGCAATCGATGGTGTTTGTCATTTTGTGCACTACATCTACATTTGTGCGTGTAATTGTGGGAGTTTGGAATTCATTAAGGAGTTCTGTTTTTTTGTTAATGAAAATGCCACCGCATCCATTACAGGATAGTAAAGCCGATAGTCGAAATGTGTAATCCACGATGTACTGAAGGATGGATGGAAAGGCTGCTTTACCAAAGGGAGGCAATTCTGTGTCACTGTGTTGTTTCTTTTGGTTGGTTTCTGGGCATAGACAAACGCTACGGTTGCCTCAACAAGGAAAACGGTCAAAAACATGATAGAAATCAAAATAAATTAAAAATTAAATAATTCCAGATAGATTTAATCTCTTTCCAGTTTTCGTTTTGTCTTGGACTCGTGATATTAGTATCTCGACTTTCATGCCCTGAAATGGTATGTTGGGTGTCGTAGTTTTTCCAACCTTCTCGTTTCGCCTGCACATTAAGTCCACAAGTTAACTCCGTTCCGATCTTGTAGTCACTGATGTAATCCAACACCGCCCTGGTTAACACGCCACACAACGCCTTAGAATTATTAAATACTCGAGTTCACTTAGATGGTAATTCAAAACCAAACTTCCTGTTGGATGTTTAAAAATACTTCCAACAAAAAACACAGTCAAATTTAGATTGGGTTAACAACATTAGGAAATAACTTTAATGCCAGGCTGTAATTGGGCGAAAACTGCGACACCAATAAAATTAGACGAATAAATGTTTAAACGGCTAAAGTGGATGTGGTTAATAGAGAGTTCCTGTTGTATGCACCATGTCTTTTGTGTCACCAAACGGTAATCTTTCTATCGGTTTCCCGATTTCTTTTGTTGAGAAAAAAAAAAAACCAAAAAAGAACAACTCAATTGTTTTATCAATTTTAAACATAGTCGTTCTCCAGTCGTATATTATTATGGTAATACAATATTGTAAAACGTATATTTTAAATGACATAAAAGGTTTATTTTAACACAACGCAAAACAAAGCAAATTTTACCATGATAGACAGATAACGTATCAGTAAAAAAAGATTCTGAAAATGATAGATTTGAAATATATTTTTTAATAGAATAGGCTGAAAAATAGGGTTACGGCAATTCAACGAATTGGAAACATACATCAATTTATTGCCCTAAAAATCCCTGCTATGCCTATTAACTAGTTTTTGTTTTAGCTTGACACGATCTAAAAATATTAGAGTAAAGTCAATATGATAGGTTAACTGGTTGTTGTCTCTGAATGACATCTCAGAATCTCTTTGAGTCGGAATGGAAATATATCGTTAATACCGGTATACTCTATATATCATTGAGACGAAATAGCAAGCTTACTACCGTCACTACTCACAGCAATATCGTTATTAAGAGATCACCATCAATCAAGAAAGACAGAGTAGACTATTTATATCACGGGGAGATGACAGGCCTAAAGTGGTAACGGAAATGTAAATTCGTCCCACTAATGCTATTGTGAAATGTAAACCCCAAATCGTTAAAGAAACCAGGAAAAATAAAGTTGTAGTGGTAATTGTGTTTCATTCAGGGAAGTCAATCTTTTAAATGAATCATTGGTCCGTGTCATCGGCGTAACTAACATTTAGTGCGGGATTGACAGCATTATGCTCCACGAAAAGTTTAACTTGTCGGTTAATATTGGTTATCAGTTAGCTGAGTCTGCTGATGTAGTGTATACAGTAGTCTTACAACAACGATAACAAGCCCCATCGTCTGACCACGCAACCGACGGCGTTTGTCATTTTGTGCCTCGTATCTACATTTGTGCGCGTAATTGTGGAAGTTTGAAGGGTGCAATGTAATTATATCAAACTACATGGTATTCGACTTGCTCCCTCGAGTATGTGGAACGAATATATATGAAAGTAGTATGAAACAAAAATAAACTTGCAGTAGAAATGGAGCTTCATTAAGGGAACCCAATCATTTAAACGAGTCATTAATCCGTGTCATCGGTGTAATTAAAGTTTAATGCGGAATTGGAAGTATTATCCGACACGAAACGTTTAAATTATTTGTTAATATTGGTTATCAGTTAGGCGAGCCTATACTGATGGAGTATATACCAGCAGTCATTTAACAGCAATAGCAGCCAACATCGTCTGTTCATCAGAATATACGCAACCGATGGCGTTTTGTCGTTTTGCACTACCTCTTCATTTGTACGTGTAATTATTGGAGTTTGGAGGGTGCAATGGACTTATTATATTACATGGTATGCGATTTGCCACCTGGAGTATGTTGAAATGGAATTCGCGTTTTTCGTAAAAATGTCACCTGCTTCCATTGCAAGATACGTAGTAAAGCCGATGAGTGAAATGTGTGATCCGCGATGTAATGATAGGTGACAAGGCAGTTTTGACACAGAGGGAGGGGTAGCATACTGCACAAATTGTTATATTGTTTGCCCATACACCAGCATCGCTGGTCTGGGTGTAATAAACTGAACTGAAAAATGAAAATTGTCAAAACATAATAAAAAATGAATAGAAAAAAATTCACATATAGATATAATTTCTTTCCTGTTAATGTTTGTGTCTTGGACTAACTCGGCTTTAAAGATTTTTTGTCCTGCATGGTTTGATGAGTGCCGGAGTTTTTCCAACCTGTTCCATTCGCGTGGGTATAATTAATCCTAGGTGGGATATGTATGGATCCTGTAGCCACAGTTGTAAGCTTACACTGCCCTGGTTCAGAACCGCTCACGCGACACAACACCTCAGCATTATTAAATACTTACATTTACTTGAGCTGTAATTTAAACCCAAACTTCCCATTGAGTCTTTAAAAAAAAATTTCAACGAAAGACAGTCAATAGACAAGAAGGCAAGTCCATATCTGAATCTGACAAATAGCTATCTACAACTGGAATGAAGAAATACTGCGGAAAAAGATTATCCTTCGCGACTATTTGCGTGGAAACATTATACCATCCGATAACAAAATACAGAACAGTGCATTAAATGTACAAGTCGGCGAATAGATTAAAGTGTTTTGTCACATTTATTTGTGTATTTGATTGGTATTTAGACATTTCCTCCGATATATTCCCTCCTGGACATTACCCGGACTGTCCTCTTAGGACATCTGCCCACGAACGTTTACACCCTGAATATCTACCCCACAGGGCATCTGCCTCCGTAACACATCTCCCCATGTAATCCTTTTTAAAGGCCTCCGACTATTGCTATCCACCATTTGGACATTGACAAGGCGTCGGAGTCCTTTCCTTGCAGTCACGTTGCAGAGCACAATTCGCGATAACGGCTGACCACAAATGTTAAAACTAAAACAGGAAACAAATTGATCAAACTAATAACTTTAAACTGCCAGGCTGTTAAGAAGATATGTTGTCAACGACGATATCAAATTTGATTTATTAGCTGGAAAATCAGCGGAAAATCACTTAAGGACAATATCCATTAACATAGTCATTGACAACAACAAAAAAACAACCATTGCCTCGAAAACAAATATTCTTTTTTCTGTGGTTTAAAAAAGGACAAGGGGACGCTATTTTTGTGGCTAAAATGCCATAGGACTTAACATAGACGTGATCGTATTTTATCCAACAACGACATTTAATTCCATTGGTTAGTTTTAGTTTGACGTCATTTCCTTAGCTTTAAGGGTGGCTATTTTTAACAGAAGGGATTAGCTGTTTCTATTTATGTCACGTTGTCAAATCTTTATATTATTTATGTCTGTTTAATTGAAAGAAACGCCGTACACTAACTAGATAACGGATAACAGTCTGCACGCTGGGAGTACTAACACAACTTCGCTGCGATTTGGCTATCCTGGAAGGTCGTTAAACACTGGAAGGAAATCATTGTTATTGATTAAAAGACATGGTAATTGGTTAGGATATACATTTCTTTTTCTTATTCAAAATTATTGAGTACAGAGCAATTTTTTGTTGTCGCATAAGTAAGTGGCCCAAGTGGGTGTGTTTCTTTTTTTCTTCTTTTTTTTCTTAATTTAGCAATATTTATCAAACATGCTTTAAAATCAAATGATTGTGCTATAAATAGCTTATGACTTGTATTATTTGACCATCTTTTGCTTAACACTGCTGCCTGCTATGTAAATTAATTGTAAATGGCCTCTTTTCGTGGAGGTCGAGTTAAAATAACATGAATAGATAACAATGAAACAGTATTAATATGGATGCATAAAAACAAGTATTTATCTATTTTTTTTTTTAAATATTAAAAACATTTTTTGTTTTTACACATTTAACATAAACATAAATAAATAAAATATTTGTATTAATTTTAACGTAAATTAAAACCTGATAAAAGATATTTTTGACAAGATTTGTTGAAAGAGACTAAGTTATGCACGATTTGATGTAGGTTGGAAGTGGTTGTATTTCTTGACACCACTGACAATAGGAGACCGTTTCAAAAGTTCAGTTTGGCATCTCGGCATCTCGGGATATGTTTGGCATCTCGGAATAATGAAGATTGAATCATCATGAATCCATGTGTATTCTTTTATTGGAGGTGTAACTTTGCTTTACTATGTAGATAACAATTGTTTTCTTTTGGATTTATCTAACCTCTATCTTGGCACACATCTGTGATTCGCATAACGGATGACTCTGGCAGAAATACAGAAAGCCATGACACATATCGCATTAAGAAAGGAAACTGTTGTTATATATAATATATGGGTCAATAAATATTAATGAAGGGCGGGCAACACAAAAAGTAGGTAAATTTTCAGACAAGTGAGACATGTTTGACCCCTGTAGGCAAGATGTCAGGTTTATTTATTACAGTTGTTTCTCTTGAAATAAAATTGATTGATCATCAAAAATATTTACATTGTGTACGCCTTACATGTGCATATACTCAGAAACATAATATCTTATAAATCTATGCTCTATTTTCAATTACAACTTGTCTGAAATATATTTTGTCTTCATGGGAAACATAAAGTAAGCATTTTTAGTAAGCAGCATGTCCTTAGTCTACATTCGACACATTTATTACAGTTTGCTTATAACACCGGACACTATTATACAAATAAGCCTCACGTTCCAAAATGATTGGTCTAAGTACTGTCTAATATAGGCGGGCGGTTGGGCGGAGCTTCCTTGTGCCCTGTTAGTTCAGTGGTAATAGGCAACACGGAGCCGCTATGTTGTGGCGTCTTGTTATGTCCAGTGGTCATTGTTTGTTGCCAGTGGAGCTGGTACGCCGTAATAAGAGTGAAATAACCTTAAGTACGGCGTTAAACCCAATCAAACAAATCAAACTTTGGAACATATCACATGTGTTATAACGTCATCTTCTACAGTAACATTTGCTGTATATCATTGAACACCTCTTCGGTCTGCTCGGAGAAAATGGCCGACATAGTTATGGATATCTCTCTCTTAACAAATACAATTGTAGGTTTGTCAAACATTTTCCTCCTACTTGACATTCTCTGAATGATCTGTGAGATGATTTCATATCAGTTTGTGATCAATGAAAGCGGGTTGGTCACTGAGTTTAAAGAGATATTACAATGATACCATAATATTGACTGAAAGTAGCGCAGACGACAATCCAATATGGCGGAACTAATAACTGACTCTTGTGGCAAGCCAATAGGTAAACACAAACACTGAATTAGACCTAAAGTGGGTCTTCGAGAGCTGATTCCAATTTGACAGTTATTAAATATAAGGCATATGTAAATAATATCCAGAAGATAGTACAATAATTAAGGAGTGAAACTTTTCGGAATGTGCCAAGCGTCTAAAACAATATCTACTGTCTAGAGGCAATACTCGGTGTCGATATTTAATGTAAAGTAACAAATGGTATTATCTCTACCCAATGAGCTAGATAGCACATGAAGATAGAAAAAGATTGAAAAGTGAAAAGATTAGCTGTATGTTCCAAGTGTCTAAATTAATATATACTGTGAAGAGCTAATACCGGGTGTTGATCTTTAAGTGACACTAATAAATAGTATTATCTTAATCCAGTAATCTACCATGCACCATAGCACACTGCGCAAGTACAAAGTGTACTATTGTACAGAAAAAGACATCATATCAGATCGGCTTCTGTTTGCTCAAAGAGCACCAGGGCACAGGAAGCTTCCAGAAGCCACCCACTTGTACTCAATTCAACAAATAAGACTATCTTACCAGGACACAGCTTTATCTATGAAATGTTGAATATTGTCAGGGTATTCTTCAGCTGCACAGTTTTCTAACCAATCAATTACAAACTACAACAAAACAGTTATGTTTCAATCAGTGTGAATTTATGATGAGGTAAATACATGTCATGTTTACAGTGATGACTTAGAATTTTTTAAAAAGTAGTTATATGACATTTCCGTACTCATTGTTGATGTCTCAATACCCAATTTTGAGGCCTGGTTTATAGAGGTATATTAGCTTTGAAGTTAGCTAATCAGCAAATAATTTTTAAGGCCATCCTCAGGTCATTCTGACTTGCCTTTTACGACTTATATCTCTAAAACTGCAGGGGGGATTATTTTGCTGTAAAATGTTATCGAAGCCCTTCACTAGGACTATCAATTTCATAAAAAGTGTCCCGATCGCGAGTGTGGACATTTTACATTTTTTTAAATGAGCAGCATTTTCCTTTCCTAGGCTGATATCATTTGCTAGTAGCAGATAACTACATGGACTTGTAATTTTATCACACACGTTTCGTTTCTGAAAACAGTTACGATCACAACAAGAGATTGTAAAAATATTTGCATTTTAAAAATTTGACAATTGATTGTTTGTATGATTGGGGTTTTATGGCGTACTTTAGGTTATTTCACTCACGGTGTGCATGACAGCGTGCTCTAGGTGACTTGCATTTTCTGCTACTGACTCTGAGGGTAGTGGATTCAATTCCTGTACATGCCTCAGCCTGAACATTTTTTGAATTAATATCTGTTTTAACTGAGAAGGGATTATCAGAGCTAAGGGGCAACATAGAGCTGCTATGTTATGGCGTCCTGTTATCACCTGTTATTTTGTATCTTGTCATTGATTGTTGCCAGTGGCGTCGGGGGTGGTTTCCTTCACCCATTGAGCTGGCACGCCGGTATATGAGTGAAATAACCTTAAGTACGGCGTAAAACCCCAATCAAACGAAGAAGCAGTCACAATTCCCATCAAAATAAAGTGTGAACAGGATGCAATCGAAACCATTTCACATAGGCCTTCCATATTTCGTTTGCTATGTTTTTGAGTAGGGATATCATGTGACCTTGGTGGAGTGGTGGGTGGAGGTTCCTGTGCCCGGGAACTAAGCTAAGGGGCAACCCTGTCATAAGGAGACAACATGGTCATATGATAGAGGGCCTGCGCCGTGGCTCAGTGGTTAGTGTGTCTGACTGCTAATTGTCCTTCGATGTACCGTAAGGGATTCGAGTCCCCCAGTCAACCACGGGTATATGAAGGAGTCACACGAGGTGACTCCGGCTATCATGAGTGGTGGTTTTTACAACGTTTCCCTCCCTGGTTTTCCACCATATTTAATAAGGCAGAGTAAGAAGTGGATAACCCGTCGTCTTTTAAGTGAAATACCCTTGTACGATGTTATTAAAATAAATCATATGATTGAAACCACTTTAAATTATAAAAACAAAGTCTGATCAAATGTGGTTATTAATTCAGAATGTGTCGTTTTCGATGGCAGTTGGGGGGGGAACTTCCTGTTGCTGTCACAAATGAGGGGCAACAAAAAGCTGATCTATTGTGACGTCTAGCACTGACTGTAAATTTGGCGCACTCTGTCTTATAGCACCATGTATTATGTCCTGTGCTTGTCTTTGTCCTTTGAGCTGGCACGCTGCATATTAGTAAATAACCTTAAGTGTGGCGTAAAACCCAATTCAATCAAACAATCGATTGTTTTCTGTTATCCATGATTCAAATACTTTTTTGTTATAACAAATAATATTGTCTATAGAATCCAAATGTTTTGATTAAATTTTGAAAATCTTTAAAAGGGAACTGGATATTATGTAATTTGATCTACAGAGGTTTTAAGTGAGTATTGTCGGCACATATGGTCAATAATATACCAGTACACCCCCTCACGTCAACCCTCCTCTAATCAAATCCCCATATCTCTCTCTCTCTCCCTCCCTCACCCAAAGTACAAAGATGAGTTAGTGTGATCTAAGATGTGTTGATGACATGTATGTTTATCATTAGATATCTTATGTGAGCGTTATCTACAAACAACCTCATATTCCTCTAGATATCCTAATAATTTAGGCGGGTTTTTGATTGGAGCTTCCTCTGGGCAGGCGGTTGGAGGGAGCTTTGTGTTGCCCTGGTGCTCTCAGAACTAAGAGGCAACACGAAGCCGATCTGTTTGTGGCGTCCTGTTATGTCCTGTGGCTGTCTTGTATATTGTCATTGCTTGTTGCCAGTGGCGTCGGGGGTGATTTCCTTCACCCATTGGACTGGCACTCCGTCATATAAGTGACATAACCTTAAGTATGGCATAAAACCCCAATCAAACAAACAAAATCCTGTGCCCTGGCGCTCTCTTAGTTAAGAGGCAATACAAAGCTGTTTTATTGTAGCGTCTACCACTTTCAATTTGCACATTTTGTCTTGTTTTGGGATTAACTCCCTTTTTCTTGTTCTATTGTATTTTGTATTGGGAGTGGTCGCCCCTTGATTATGTACCCTCGTACATTTATCGCACTAAAGTTAAATTGAATTGAAAATTGCATCCAGTGCTTGTCCTGCATTTTGTAGTTTGTTGCCAGTTTCGTCGAGAGTGGTTTCCTACAGGGACTAGGAGAGCTGTTAAACGTTACATAACGGTTGGGTGGGGGGAGCTTCGTGTTGCCCTGGTTATCTTAAACGAGTAAAATAGCTTTAAGTAGGATGTGAAACCGCAAGTAAACAAACCTAACTTTTAAAATAGGAACTTTGTCCACAATAATTATCAGAGAGGCTGGGAATATATGTTTTTGGGGCCCGTGCTGTGGCTCAGTGGTTATCGTGTCGGACTGCTGATCCTCCTCCAATGTACCCTAAGGGTTCAAGCCTCCCAGTGGACCACAGGTATATGAGGGAGTCACACGAAGTAACTTCGGCTATTGTGGGTGGTGGTTTTTATGAGGTTCCTATTTAGTAAGGCTGAGTAAGAAATGGATAATCCGTCGTCATATAAGTGAAATACCCTTGAGTACGCAATAAACATCAATCAAACAAACAAACAAACATAAGTTTTTGACTGATATTGGAAGCAAATTATATATTAGATGTAAATTCATGTAGATCTTTTTCTGCTCATTAAAGTCTGTTCATTAGCTTATGGAGAAAAATGGATGAATTTGTAGGGTTTTTACGGTAAGAGAAGATGCTGAGACTAGCTAATTACAAGTGTGGGAAAATCTTAACTTCAATTCTCTTTAACCTCCCTCTTTACTATCTGTCTTAAAAACACCTCACTCAATGTCTTACAGCTGGTAGCTTGAATGGAATATTCTGCCAGCCCCTCTTAGGGCAATCCATTGCCACTGTGGTAAAGCACTCCCAAGAAAACATTGATGATTGGCGGGTCTACATCAGTAAATAGGCCCTGATAGTATTAATTCCCACTGATGAGTTTCACAAAGCAGAATAAAATTCAGAGTTCCACAAAAGATATGCATTGATGATTGGTGAATTATATTTTGAGGTTTTGAGCATATTAATCATGCTGTCTTTACTTAGCACTGGAGGAACATTAATTTTCCAGCAGAGCAAAAGACTTCACATTTTATGGTTT
>JAUELC010047879.1:0-12605 GCA_031471745.1 Cryptochiton stelleri
AGTGTTGGGCCTGTAACCCAAAGGTCCCGGGTTCGTATCCCGGTGGAGGCAAGCAAATTTTTCTCTCTTCATTTATTTCAAATATATATACTGTATACTTTGTGCACAAATCGAATTGTTATCATTCGTTAGTAGGTCTAATATTTTGCATCCCTTATGTCAAACATTGACACTTTCTGTAAAGTGCACCGGTCTTCTAAGAGCGCGGGTGAATTGGGTTGGATCAGTCCAATCTATTTATCGCTGGTACTGGTACTCAAAGAGACAAGAATTCACCGGTCTATCTATCGGTCAATCCTGGTGTTGTTGTCAAATTCGTTATCTATTTATAACTAAATGGGGACAGCAGCCAAAGTCGACAGCAAACAAAAAAACCCCCAAAAAACAGGAAGAAAATAAAACAAATGGAATAATGAGGACTTATCGCTGACAGTTAGTCCAGTGTGATCATCTTTCAACAACCGTATATCCACAATCTTAAAATCTACCTGCCGTTTTAGCACGATTTCTGCGAATTTGCGACAGCTGAAACCCTGGAGCTTTTGCGCAGTAACAAGCTTCGGATCTCGTTAAGTAAACAACATGTAGTTGACAAATTCCACGAGATCTTTCGACAATTTGTTCAAAACCATGAGCGCGGGTAGATGGAGAGAGCTTCGTGTGCCGTGGTGCGCTTTAGGCAAAGAGGAAACATGGAGCTGATCCGTTGTGGCGTCTAGCAGTGATAATTTCAGCACTTTGTCTTGTTGCATTCTGTTTGCCATCCTGTGATTGTCTTGTATCTTTCCATTGTGTGTTGTCAGTGATATCGAGGAGCGTGGTTTCTCACTAGACAGACACGCTGTAACATAACCGTAAGAATGGGATAAAAACCCAATCAATCAAATAAATGATCAATTTTCCGACTATATATTTGTAATGTATATTTTATTTTGCATCTAAAAAGGTTGTGTAAATGCTTTAATGTGCTATTTACATTTTGACTGTTTTTCTTGTAAAATACCCCAAAAGAAAAATTACAAAACACAACTGACACACATAAATTGTTAAACTGTGTATTAATTTGTTTAACATCTTTTTTGCTATGTTATGTTATATATGCACCATTTCTAAACAGTTATGCTGTGTGGGATTCTGTGTTTTACGGTATGAAACCTCTAACAAATAAAGTATAATTACTTATATAAGTATATTGTTTTCCGAGGTAATAGGCTATGTCCCTATTGTGAAGATGCGTTCTAGCTCTGCTACTAATTGTGACGTTGCTCTTTGTGTCTATTATTTTGATAGTTCTTACGATTGTTGGATCTTAAAAAGTACACTTACTTACTTTACAAACTTGCTAATTCAATATACTTATTTTAACTTTCAAGGTTAGTTTTTCTTGCATCCTTTTTTTCTCGGCTTCCAAACTTCGTCTCCTAACTTAGTAACGCACTTAAACTGTTTCAAAACCGCGCCCGAAAAGAATCTAAACCTAATGGTCAATTTTGATTTGTCACTTATGATATGTAGGCGTTACCTAATAACCAACAGTCATCTATCTACTCTCTCATTGGTCACTCAAATATAAACATTAAAAAAACCCCATCATAACACTATTCTGAATGCACTCAAAACTTAACCTGAAATATTGTATACAGCTTTCTTTTGACAGCTTACAGATCAACTTTCAGTTTCAAACAGTTTGTCCATTTTTGCAAAGTTATGCCCATTTGATCATTTAAAATAAAAAAAATGTAAAATTAATTTGTCATACATCTCGCTTAAATGGTAGGAAACTTCTGTATTGGTTTACAGTTCATATTTCCTTGTTGTCCCTGCCACGTTAATGAGATGGTGATTTAGAAATGCTATTTGTCCGTCCGTCCGTCCGTCCCACACATGTTGTGAAAACGATAACTTGAAAACAAATTCACTTATTATCTTCAAACTTTGAATGTGACTTCCTCATTTTAAGATAACGAATGGGATTACATTTCACCGCACACCAATATGGCCGCCATTTCGTATTTACACTATTCTCCTGTGAATATGTTGTGAGCATCATATCTCCAAAATATGTTCAAAGATTAACTTTACACTTGGACTGAAGTTTCCTCTTGTTGAAACTACAGATAGCGTTGCATTTCACCAAATTAGCACTTTGCGCACTTACTTGGCAATATTTTCAGGTGTATAGTATATGATGTGAACATAATACTTGAAAACAAATCCATTGATTAACTTCAAATTTTGAATGAAGCCTCATCCTGTTGAGACAATGGATGGGATTGCATTTCACCAAATTCTACTCACTAATAATGAAGCACTAAGGCCTTGACTTAAAATAACACAGAAACTGTTCTGAAAAATTAGTGAGGAAAAGATGTTATAGCTAGTATTGTGTGGATTTATTTTCAAAATAAGCCTTTTGGTTGGGGACCTGATAGCTTCTCAACTTGTTTCATTAGTCATGACGTTTAAGCATAGAGTGGATTATGGTAGACAGTTCTAAATGGTCTGAAAGAAACATTTTCTGAAGCATATAACGACCGCAATTCTTTACTGAAATGTCAACGAATATGATGTATAGGCTTTCTAAGATACGCAAATATAAATGGATATCTGGAAATAATAACCAATTTTATCTGTATTATATGTTATATAAGAATCATAACAAAAATATTTATTAGCATTATTTGACTAATCATATATTTAGCTCCAATAATAACGGAACGAATTCAAGCAAAATTGAAAAAAACAAAAAAACAATTTAGCCTTTATCCTAACTAAGTCATTTTGAAGGGATGATTTGCCGAGTTGCCGCAAAGCTTATATCCATCGCATTTACTATTCGTTTTGATTATATATTTTTCGTTGTGTTTAACGTCATACTCATTGCCCATTACATGCTCTTGTACTTCAAGTGTTTGGCGAACAAATCATGCAGTCGTAAAAATCACAGTGGTGATCTTCCAAGCTCCAAATTATTTTTAAAGGTATATGATTGGATCAATCTAATTAAAATCAGATCTAAAATAGCTCCCCGTATATTTGACTGTCGCATTTTAGATCTGAGGACAACGCATAGCAAACGGCGTTCAATTAGGCCAGGACGCCTGGGGGTTCACGAAATGTCACCGTCTTAATTATCCAATAAAAATCGAGATAGCATGAGGCTCTGGTAAACTCCGAGAGTAGCCGAAGTGGCCCGTCATCGTAATTTCTGTGAAGGAACTCCAGATTTATGCCCTTTAAACATACTCGTCGATTAATCTATTTCAGATGCAGCCATGTTCGTTAATAGTGGTAATGATAGGCTTTTGCATCACTGACCTATAGTCTAGACGGAGTCTGATAAACTGCTCTGTGATTGGTCATTTACACGACCTAATTAAACGCCGTTTGCTATGCCTTGTCCTCAGATCTAAAACGCGACAGTCAAATATACAGGGAGCTATTTTAGATCTGATTTTAATTAGATTGATGATTGGGTAGCCTGAAAGTGCTCCCTCTGGTGGCGTTATAATTTGTACTTTATAGCGGTGATTTGTCCAAAACCCTGTTCTAAGTTGCTACTATTAGCCAAACAGCGATTTTATTATCAATATACATTCATGAAAACGCATTGATTCAACCTATTTTAAAAGAAACTACGAGAGCGTTTTACCTTTTTTCATTTCTTTTTCGTGTCTTTCGTGGTAATTGTATGACTTGTAGCCAAAGCAAATAACTAGGCGGTCCTAACAACATTTATAAAACTTTCCTTGAAATATAAACTCCATTCTTTTTCAAGTTACGTCGTTTCTTGCTTGTTCTGTTCTTACACCAAGCGTAATCGATATGTTTTAGTAACCGATTTTCAGTGATTTTGATGTCGTCAATCTTTCCTTTGTTGGACTTTGATACAGCGAGTCCCCGGCGTACAAAAATGCGCCCTGCTTGCGAGGTAAGGATTGCTTCAACTTGCTGAGAAATGTAAGGCTTGGATAGTAACTGCGTTTCAAACGAAGCCCTGGGCCGTAATTCCTTCTTAATTGTAAAAAAAACAGGATAAATTCTTCCTTTTTGAATTACTTGGACTCCGATTTCAAAAATGGCTGGACCTTCACCCAGTTTCTTGAAGATCGCGCGGCGTCTGTGACCTACTTTTTTCCCACCGCGTTTCTCCCATAGCGTTTTGTTGTTGCAATCGATGGAGCACTGAAGCCCAAGGTTCCACTTCGACCAAACGATCTTGTTGGAGTTCAGCAGAAACTCGGAGTTGCAAACATTTTCACGAAAGTGCTTCTTTGTTGCTAACTTTTTCTGAAATAAATAGTGTACGAGCCATGAGTGGTTTGTTGTTGTCAACATGTGATTTCTATCAAGGTCATCCAGTCAATACGGACTACTAAATCAGGACCTCAGAAGGCTAAGAGGGTCGCTGTCGTGGTTATGTCGTCATGTCAGTAAAATAGCTTTAGCGCTATTTAACAACAAGCCAATCAGACCGTGCAATTTAAATGATGTGTATTCAGAGTTGGTAACATAAAACACACCTTTATGAAGTTTGATTAATAAATTGGTTTTGTTATTGCCCGTATAGAGACATAATATCGATGAGGCCATCTGGCTCCTTCATTTGTTGTAAAACAGACAACTCGAGAGAACGGCGGAGCGAGATGGTCTCGTCGGGATGTCATATTTTATGGAATTCATGCCATGATGTCACTGCACAAAGCAGCCGAGGCATGCTGGGCGAGTTCTACTCGTCTTCTATGGCCGAGTGTTGACAATGAAATGTCAGTTGCAAGCGATTAAAGGCCTTTCCATTTAATGTCATCTTTTTATACGTGGAATACATGAACAACCTGAAGAAAAACAATTATTGTCAACTAGAAATGTTATAAAGGGTTAAACAGGATTTCCCATGATTCATCAGAAGAGTTGCGATTTTCAAACCACACAGGCAAGCAGTGATCACCTTGTACTAAAAGGAAAACCCTTCCAAGTACCTTGCGGTCAGGTGATAATGTGCAAGTACTGTTCAGTTGCCGGATGGTTACTTAAATGTAAAGTTATTTGTGTTACACAAACAATACAAATCCATGTAACCAACTGATAACTGAAAGGTAACCAGCATGTTTCTGGACAGTACTTCATGGTACAGGACAACACAGTACTGGTCGATGACAGTTTGGCTGTGTAGAGGGCGCTACTCGAGAAACCAAAATTGCTTCAACACCGTTGAACTGCAGTAAATGCCGCGTTGCATACTTCTTGTTTAAGGACTTCTGATATAACATTATATAATAATTCATGATATATTGTCTTCGGCTAGACATAATAATATACCGATATGACCACCCTAAAGTAAACTCTAAGTTAATGCTGATGATAATTATAAAAATTCAACCGAAAAACTATTTGACTCATGAATACCTTTTGTGTAGGGGATGCTGTCTTCTTTGGCTTGCTTTTTATGACACGGGAGGCTACTTTAGTCGGCATTTTTCTGGCCACAGTCTTGTTTTTGGTGACGGCTAAAGCAATCTTTGTCGATTGATTTTTGGTCACGGTTTTCCTTTTCTGAACAGGTGCTGCAATTCGGGCTGGAATATTCTTGGACCCAGTTTTCTTGGTTACACCTTTCGTTGGCTTTTCTGTCTTGCTCGCTTGTTTTAAAACCGAACTATGGCTCCCCTCGCCCCGTAAATCTTGCAAAACCTTGTCCAAGTCCTTGTGCAGTGCTGCTCCATTGTGTCGAGCTCGTACTTCGTCCTCGTATGTCTGTAACATATACATTTGGTTTTACGAAGATTATTCTACTTTTATGACAATGGATGTATCTCCGAATGTTTCAACAATAACTTCGATTCAATGAAGCAATGTACGTTAGTTTTTACTGTTAACGCACTAACTTAATAGCATTAATGGACTCCAAAAGGCATTCGCAATTACAACATGTTTAAATCATGGTAAAGATCCTTCAGTTAATGCTTTTAGCGCGTTGTTCGGTATAACTCGTCTCAGACATCAAAACACCATGCATGGGACTCATTGGTTCATGCTACAACCATTTCTCAATGGTATATAAAGAAACTTTCATTATGCTCTATTGGTTTAAATATATACTTGGAAACAGAACAGTAATTGCTTATATCTTTGTTCCCTTGGCATTGTATCCAAGCTATAACGAAAACCTCAATCCAATGCTATAACTATCAAAGTTTGTTTGTTTCCTTATTTGATTGACGTTTACTGCATGTTTTAGTAGACTTGTAATACGGTTGTTTTACGAATATGGGGTCGCTGTCCGCGAAGCCGCAAAAGTGCGAGTATTAAAACCGAAGTAGTAGATCATAATACCCCACCGAATACCACAATTTCTTCACCAATCGTGGCCATAACCCCTCAACGTCGAGCACCATGATATGCTCGTTTGATTGGGGTTTTACACAATACTACGGTTATTTTACTCGTATGACGGGGTGCCAGACCTATGGACGAAGCAAACAGCCCTCGACATCACTGGCAATAAACAATGACATCGAGGATACAAGACAGGGCGCAACAAATTGTGCATTATTAAGATTAAGTGAGTAATAAGATCGAAGAGGTGATACCATAAAAAAAAATCGGCTTCCTGTTGTCCCTTAGCTCAGAGAGCACCGTGCAGGTCACAGGGAGCTCCCACCAACCACCACCCCCCTCGCGAGAAAGAAACTAATACATTTTTTTTTTAGTCTGACCGGGCTTCGACTCCTAATCTACTGGATACGATCTGATTTTAAACTTGCATACCTGAAGCAAGTCAGTTCCCCCTTCTCTGTAACATATTGCCATTATTATGTCGACAATGCTTGGAAGTTCGTCCATAGATAAATATCTTCCTGACGTCATCGCTGCCATACCTTGATAGAACTTCTTACTGGCTGGTCTCTTCCCAACATGGATTGCATAAATTTTAACTGCCTAAAATAAAGAAAGGCAAGAGTTATTTTGTTCATTATACATAGCTTCATAAAGAAGCTTAAACTTTCAGAGTGTTAGTGAGATCCACCACTAATCTGACTTGTGTTCATAATAAAACAGTTTCATAAAGAAGCTGAATCATTGAGATTTCAAGTAAAATCAATCACTAATCTGTCTTTTGTTCGTAATATTCAATTCATCTATGACCGGTCTGTCTTTTGTTTAAAATATTTAATTTCATAGAGAAGAGAAAACATTAAGATTTCAAGTAAAATTAATCACTGATCTGTCTTTTGTTCGTAATATTAAATTTTATAAAGACGCGAAAACATTAAGATTTCAAGTAAAATCTATGACTGGTCTGACATTTGTATAAAATATTCAATTTCACAAAGAAGCTATATAATGAATATTTATAAGTAAAACCGATCACTGATCTGTTATTTGTTTAATATATTCCATTTCATAAAGAATCGAAAACGTTAAGGCTTCAATTAAAATTAATCACTGATCTGTTATTTGCTCATAATATTGAATTTCACAAGTAAGACAAAACATTAAGATTTCAAGTTAAAATAATCACTGATCCGTCTTTTGTTCATAATATACAATTGTTTAAATAAGCGAAAACGATACGATTCCAAGTAAAACCAATCACTGATCTGTTATTTGTTTAATATATTCCATTTCATAAAAAAGCGAAAACGTTAAGACTTCAAATTAAAATTAATCACTGATCTGTTATTTGCTCATAATATTCAATTTCACAAAGAAGCGAAAACATTAGATTTCAAGTAAAATTAATCACTGAAATGTTATTTGTTTAAAATATTCCATTGCATAAAGAAGAGAAAACATTAAGATTTTAAGTAAAATCGATAACTGGTTTGGCATTTGTTTAAAATATTCAATTTCTCAAAAACCTATATAATGAGATTTCAAGTAAAACCAATCACTGATCTGATATTTGTTTAAATTATTCAATTGCATAAAGAAGAAAAAACATTAAGATTTCAAGTGAAATTAATCACTGATCTGTTATTTGTTTAATAAATTAAAAAGACGCGAAAACATTGTGATTTCAAGTAAAATTAATCACTGATCTGTTATTTGTTTAATAAATTCAATTTCATAAAGACGCGAAAACATTAAGATTTCAAGTAAAATCAACCACTAATCTGTCTTTTGTTCATAATAAAACAGTTTCACAAAGAAGTTAAATCAATGAGATTTAATGTAAAATTAATCACTGATCTGTCTTTTGTTCATAATATTCAATTTCAGAAAGAAGCGAAAATATTAAGATTTCAAGTGTAAAGCATAAGTCTTCTGAAAATTGAAACTATATAATGTTATATTAATTATTTATTTGTATGGATTTTAACTTGATTATTATCATCTGTTAGCTGATGACAATACCAGACTCGAGTGCCAAATTATTTCTTAAATTGATAGATTGATAAGCATTCAGCGATATTTTAGCTACGTTGTGGCGTAAACCTCAGCACCAGAGGCCATACATCAAGACCAGAAATGAAATAAACTGAAACGGATAGACATAAGTATTATTTTTGTTTGTGTGTCAAAGAACAAAGCATCTTCTTTCTAGATGAAAAAATAATCGAACCTATTTACATATACAGTACAATAGTATCAAATTAGATTTTGCATGCACGTCGATACGTTAAGGAAATCTGATGACAACATCGCCAGAAATGTTGTCGAACAAATTCTGGAATTGAGGTCCGCAAATTATGAAAAGCTTGTATTAAGAGGCATGTAAGGCCATACCATAATGGCGAATCCCATTTTCCAAAGTTCTTTCACATAAAATATTGCAAGGTAAGAAGTAGGCTACCAACAGTGGAGTTTTTAAAATATATTTAAAATAATATGTTGCGATTTTTAAAAATAATTTATGTTACTTTTTTCAAAAGAAATCTTCTAAACCTTACCATTTGGTTTAATTTCTTGCATTCTTCTTCCCAGCAAATGTTGAGTGTGTTATCAGGGTTGCTTGGAGGGTTTGGGTTCGCGTCACCGATCATTATAAGAGAACGTTGACTTCCTGGTGTCCATGACAACACTTCCTGGACTTGACGAAGCATGAGTTCGTAACATTTGTCAGAATCACCTCCAATTGTCTTAGCTACATTTTGCACGAAGTCACAAAGCTCTGGTGCAGTTGATCCAAAATCAAGCCACGCTGTGACATAGTCTTCGCTGCAGTA
Organism: Cryptochiton stelleri; assembly: GCA_031471745.1. Taxonomy (NCBI): domain Eukaryota; kingdom Metazoa; phylum Mollusca; class Polyplacophora; order Chitonida; family Mopaliidae; genus Cryptochiton; species Cryptochiton stelleri. Next base: position 9,171 of record JAUELC010047879.1, read on the forward strand.
ATCTCCATGAGCAAATACAGCTATACGTATGCCAGGAATCCCAGCCTGGAGCCACTGTATCAATTCAGACACCTGGTCTCTGACCGTCTTCAAACATGTTGACATGGAGTCCGTAGTATCAAAAGAAATGGCAATTTCGACCAGCCCTCCTACCGGCTGCCGTTGAGCTAGCTTACCAGTAGCTACACCATCATCATTTAAAGTTGATGGCCCGGCGTTATTTGTCTTAACAAAGCTTCCCTTTAGCGCAGATGAATCAGATTTAAATTTTGGAGAACTTGCTGGTGTCTTCTTCGAAGAACTTCCTTTTCGTCCAGGCGATACGGATTCAGCTTTTGACGCACTTGAAGCAGACTTGGATAGACTTTCGCTACGTATCAGAGTAGTATTTGTTGATGTCAACTTAAATGTACTTCCACCAGCTGACGTTAGGCCAACATAAGCTCCCGATTGAAGTTTTCGTACGGTCACGACGGGTTCTTCTACTGTTTTGAAATCGCTTAGTGTCTCGTCTTCGACAGGGAGAGTGGTCGCTCGTCTCAAACTCGATATACGATCGGTATCTGAAGACGACTTCTTCTTGCTTTGAAGCTTTAGCGGTGTAAATGGTTTCCTAGGTAAGCTGTCTTTACGACCTGTGCTAACTGTACTGCCGGTTGTCTGTTTCCTGATTTTGGCTGGTCTCCGAGATGAAGTTGTCCGAGACAACTTTCTCTTAAAACCACCCATACCTGCAAAGAAAAAAAAGGAAAGCATACAAATGAATAACGTCTTATATCAGGAAAATATCCTCTTTGTGTGATAGAACCTAGTCATATGCCTGAACCACCATCAGTATTAACTTCTGGTTATCGATAAAAAAAATGTTACTCACGGTAGAACCTATCCCACTTGTAACAGTCGTTCAAATCTTAAATCATAAGTTTTATTTTCGGATAATCACCTTGTTTTGTGATAGTACAGAACATTTTGATTCATATGCTCGAACCGCTATTAGGTTGAACTTCTGGTTATCAAATAAGAAAATGGATTATTCACGGTGGTACGTATCCCACAACTCTTACAAATTTAAACTTCTAACTCCTGTCTTTACGGAAAGACATTCAAAATCTGTTTTGATTTAATCTGTATATCGTGTGATGGTCTTATATTTTGTTATCATTATGTGTTGTCAATGACTTACTGGATAGCTTCTTCGACCCATAAAACTTAAACCCTAGTAAGTTACAGGAATCAAATTGCGTGTTCAAGTTCCCAAAATATTCCAAGTCTAACATACAGGACAACTCGACCATTTCGGGCAGCATCGTGACTTAGTAGACAGTGTATTGGCCTGCTAACGCCTTTCGTTGGTCACCGATGTCTTCGGAGATGGCAGGGTGGTTTTAACGAGATTTCTCCCTGTTTTTCACAAAACATAGACAATGCAAAGTCGTCGAGTAAATATGCTCCCGACGTTCTGCACGAGGCAAACAAACACACGAATCGAGTAGTTCCAATTGTGATTACTATGAGTATTACAAAAATACATATTTATCGGGTATTACATTTATCCACATTATCATCCTGCAGTAATATATCTTATATAGAGCAATGGCTTGTGTTATTTTGGTCACCAGCTCGGAATGTATATGTCCCTGTATGGTAAGGCTTAAGTCATTACTATAAGTAGAAGTCTTTATTAACCAGAAGTGTGCAACGTCAATTGTACCAGTTCAACAACATTGAGGTATTTGGCCAGCTTTTATCGTTTCATTTGACGTAGACTTCGCCGGAGTTACTTTATTTATCCGTTCCGCGAAGTTTGATTTTCAGAATGAACTAGTGATTCATGGGTAATAAACTAATGGCTAAAAGGGACTAAAGGCAGTAATAAAACCATCAATTTGCAAGCGATTCGAGGGCTTCCCATTTTATGTCTTACATATGTAAAATACATCAACAAACTGAGAAAAACATCCAAAACATTTGTCAACTGGAAAGGATGTAAATAGTTAAACAGGGTTTCCCACGATTCATCAGGCCAGTTGCGATTCTCAAACTTCATAAACCGTACACAATAATAATAATAATAATAATAATGCTTTATTGTCCATACAAAAAATATATATATATACATTTATAAAAACATCAGTACACTTCTAGTGCGTGCCACCATAGATTTAAAACATAATATAATCAGGCATACAGTAATTCTTTCCACTTCTTAGATAGTTTCGAGACCAAAAGCACATCGAAATTCAACAACTGGAAAGACGACAGTTCTTACTCGAACATATCCTCACCCGAAAAGAGAGCACAGCTCTTCGAACTATTTCGAACTAACGATGGAACGTGGTTAAAAGCAAACATTGCACTGGCACTGCAACCACGACTTTGCAGCAACCGCCGAAATGCGTTGTTATACATAACCCTGACTGCATTATATAATATATACCTTATTGGTGTAAACATACCACAGTTGACAACAATAACTATTTGTACAATAGGTTTTGAACAATGCTTTCTTAACAAAGGATAAACACGAAGAGAATTTTCTGAGGAGAACATAAGAACGGACACAAAGCTTACGTCTTTGTGATTGGATGTCAGCATTATCTGCAGGATCATGCGTATTTATATGACTAAGAGGCGCTACTCTTAAAAGCTGTCCTTGGAATTGCTTAACCGTCGTTGAGCTGGAGTAAATAGAGCGTAGCATACATTGTACGTCTAGTTAATAGACTTCTGGTCTATTTTTTTGTTATTTTGGCCATCCGCTCAGAATGTCTATGTCACTATATTAAGACATTACTTTAAGTAGTCAATTGAAAATGTAGTTGCAGTTTCATTTGACGACTTCATGCAAGGTAAATTTCAAGGCTAATCATATTTATTTAAAATAGTTATCTTCCCTTGATAATCTATTTTCACACATTCAAGACCCGAGTCGTTTAGTGCAGATATTAATCTCTATTTCTAAGAGTCGATGTACGCGTTTACTTGACCTACCTAAATCCACTACCATGCAGCTATAGATTACGTTGTAAAGTCTATAACCTACACCCATTTACACAGCAAAGAGAATATAAACGTTAAATAACTAAGTCCATGTAAATTGACTCAAATAAGAACTCTACAGTGATTTGGTATTGTGGTGGGGTGGAGGTAGGGATGGGGCGCGTGTGTGTGCGTGCGTGTGTGTGTGCGTGCGTGTGCGTGTAGTGGGCTGACTTTTATAACATTTAACCGAATATCAAACAGGATTATATTTGAAAATTAATGGACGAGCACCCGAAAAAGTGTATGGGCTGCAGCTCACCCCCAACCACCCAACCACCCAACCACCCAACCACGCCCGAGCCGCGACCCCTGATGTAGACCAGTGAGGATCGTGGGTTCGACTCCAACATACCGTAAAGTCATTTGTTCAGTCTGTTCGAATAGACCTTTATA
>JAUELC010047990.1:448-12604 GCA_031471745.1 Cryptochiton stelleri
CAACAGGTATATGAGGGAGTCACACAGGTGACACAGGCTATCGCGGCTTGTGGTTTTTACGAGGTTTCCTCCCCGGTTTTCCACCGTATTTAGTAAGGCAGAGCCGCTAGAAGTTGATAATTCGTCGTCATATAAGTGGAATACCCTTGAGTACCACGTTAAACACAACTCAAACAAACAAACCTAGAAACGTTATATCTGAGACGTTGTCAACTTGAGATGATGGGTTTAACCCATTGAAGGGAATCACGGGCCTTTGAAACCAATGGCTGGACGAATGTTTGTCATCAACTTAAACATCAAAGGATCTTCATTGTCAAAGTGAAAAGTCCTTAAACTTGTTTGAAAATGGAGAATAATTTGATGAAAAATTGTCACTCTATTTCCAGCGAATCTGTTGGAAGCCATTGTTTGCCCTTTCTCTGTCTAATTGTTTGGATCAGAGTTTTGTGCTGAAGCCAAAAACCGAGCCACGAAATTAACACAGCTTTTTTGAAAAAAGCAATTCAAGTTTGATTCATTTTAAAAGTTTAAGTTACTCAGCATTGTCTCCCTTGTAAATTCAAAGACTTTGTTGTACGGTGAATAGTTTTATGACCAGAGCTTGGAGATTAGACTGGACAACAAAATTCACCAGCCTATTTGGTTATGGTTTTTATGAAAGTTTTAATTCACATGTGTTCGCTAACAAATGTAGTTTTTAAAAGCTTTAAGCAGTTTTTTGTCAAGCGGGTGTGTTGGGCTTAGAGAAGGGAGAGACCCACAGGCTTACACTGGCGTTTGTCAACCCAATACAATGCAGAGCTGTTCCAATGGTTGACTGTGGCCAATCCAATCTCTCCTATAAATACTGGGCAATTTAGTCGGCACTAAATAAACATGGGGCAGTGGTTGTTGTTGTATTGCATAACACACGTCAGTTATAATCATTTCAGGGTTCGACGGACCGAAATTAATCACACTCCGTGAGCTAAAACTGTAGTTTATTTGCCGCTCACCGTCTTTACTTCTAAACGTAAATCATGATATATCTTAGCTCAGAAAATGTCCCCTCTACCTAAAATGACTTTTCAGGGACGCCTTCTTTTAACCTTCATTTTCATAAGTTTTTAAATAAGATTATAAGAAATCTTTAAACAATGCAACGATAACGGATTAACTGAAATGGATTTAAAAATATACTGCAAAATTATAGCTCTCTGACTTACGAATTACATCATTTCTGTGAAATGTAATACTTATCAGTTGTTTTATCCATTTTAATAAAGTTTAACCTTCTCTTTTAAGTCACTTCTTAAGGAATGTATTCTTCTATTGTTTACTCCTCGGTCTTCTTTCCAACTTTACTAAAGTGGAAAACTATTTTCAATTTGATGTTTGGTACTGTGCAGTTTTCTCAAACACGGATGTTGTTATTTATGCAAATGAAGAGATCACACCGGAAGTGACTCGTGTCGGCTGATAAAAAATACATATCACTTGCACTTCTATCAAAATATTTGATGTTACTTTTTTACATACATATCACACCTTTACATTGATGTCACTTCCACTCCCTAATCACTCAAGGTTGAGAAAAACCTAACAAACCTTTGATATTTAATGCTAAGTTTTTCCTATTAAGTGTTACATATTTCAGGATGTGTTATACTTATCAAAAAATAAAATAGTGTCAATAATTTACTGTAACTAAATTTAACAGCCATATACTTTAAACAGAGTAAACATGAACAAAAAAAACCCACGAAAAAATAAAACAACCAAACAAATTGAATAGGATCAAGAGACGCACCTTGGCGTATGCAATACACCATGAGAGTCTCACTTTCGCTCGCAAATAGCATCTGCTCCTTATTTCACCGAATGGACTAAATTAAGTGATACAGCTTCCAGTTAAACAGTAAATACGACCCGGGTACGAATCCCGGGGGAGGCAAGCATTTTTTTTTTTAATCTGTGCCTCTTTTCTTTCTGTTTATAAAAATACATATATATTTGTAAATCTAAATCGGATAGCATCTATACATAACACCTTGTGTAATGCCAGAAAAAAGCGCAAGGATTTGCTATGTTAGTTATCTTTGGAGCCATACAACATTGTATTACGATTTTACTTCAAATAAAAATGAAAAGAAAAAAAATGAAACGAAGAAAACCCATCCAGTGGTATACTTTTAAGAGTTGTCTGTTGTGTGTTTATTATCATATAAGTATGAGTGGTTCACGATTCTATAGGAGAGAAAATATCTTTACGAAGTTAAATGGGATCGGGCTATGAGGTGAATACCTTGTCGAGAAGTCGGCTTTGTTATCGTGAAATTTCTCTTGAAATGAGACAGGCTGTAATTTTGTGGAGATTTCTGAATCAAGAGGGCGTCGGTCTGTCAAAGACCGTTTCTTGGGCACAACTTTCAACCGGCACTGCTCTTGTGTTAATCTAGTACGCCCGGATGGCTCCGTAAACTGCTCTATTTTACTTCTTGTTGCCAAGCGTTTGCCATCTTAGACGGGTTAATCAAATAAACAAGATCGTTATGAATAAAGCTTCTTGACGTACACACAACCATGTCATTACAGGCCCACAATGAAAGCTGACATTCAATGCTCCTCTAGTGGTTTTCCCGATGCCAGATTGTTCGCTTGACGGTCCTTTTCATAACAATATAGAATAATAGTAAAACTACACACCACACCGTCTCAAAGAACCGTCGATGAAAATTGCAAAGGGTACTTCATAAAAATAGCCAGGTACAGATCTATTGTAATATAATATATCTAGACCAGAAGAGCGCCTATTCATGTGAGTTGGAAAAATGCTAGTGATTGAACAAAATGAAATAGTCTGCTTTGAAGGACCATAGGCTTAGCGGGCAATCCGGGAATGTGATAGTAGAGATTTGATTTTGTGTGAACCGATCGGGGAGACTTGTCGAGAGCTGTGCCCCGGTCGACGTATTTCTCGCCGAGGGTGTGAAATGTTGAATTCATTGAGCGAAAGATGAATCTAAAGGTGATGGTATGATTTTTTTTTTGCTGGAAGGGGGTCTCTCACTTTTTGTAGCTACGGGCAGTCGTCCAGTAGCTGTGTATGGCCGAAGAAGGCTGAGAGACAAAAAAGTCGGTATGGTTTTGTAACGCCTGTAGGTGTGAGATTAGCATAATTGGCCCTGGAGAGAACAGATAAAAGTTAGAGGGGAAATGTTAAAGTCCTAGTTATCAAGTGATCGTGCCAGAGGCTGCCTGTTTTATACTCGAGCCTTATGTCTGCTGCTTTCCACCTTGTTCTGTAGAGGGTCTTGATGACGAATAGGATCTGCCCGTTAACTGATATAACCATATAAGACAGCGGATCATTTTGTCGCTGTGTTTATTGCTTGTGTCTGGTCGGGACCGTTGGCAAATCGAACTCAGTTATCTCTGGGGCTATCGATCTGGTTTGGTGGGCAGAGTTCGTGACAGAACCACCTCAGGGCATTGAGCCCTTCAGCTACATCCCAAAACCCTTCCCTGTAGATCTGCTGGCGATATACGGGGCAAGTATTGCTCACTGATATCATAGCCGTGGACGGTTTCGCCTGCTTCTATTAACAAGGACTTCGTTTCGAACAGGGTCAAGACCTATACGGATGGTAGTTGAACTGAACCCCCCTTTTCCCGTAGACATCATGTTCTCATCACTTCAGGTATGTTTCACTCTCTGTTGTCCGAAACCATCCAGCATCTGGGGCCCTTTCATGTAATTCCCAAGTTGGCACAGTCCTTAGCCCAAATAATTATTACTACTGTATATAAAGCCACGTGAAATTGTGGCATTCTGTGTGAGCCTATGTAGAAATTGTTTTATATCCGTACTGATATATAATATAATATAATATAATATATAACGTCTCCAACTAAGTTTCTATTGGTTAAATAAAAATACCCCAGACAAGTTAAAAATACTTCGAAAAGAAATTATGTCGTTCTCAAAAACGTGATCAGACAGTATCCGTTGGAGAACACAACTGATGGACTACAACTATTCTTAATAAATGTATTAGAATTAGCCTATAAATATGTCTCTTAGAGATGGCATCTATTATACGACTGGTGACATTTTCGAAAAGTGAAAAACACCTGTGTCTTCTATATCTATGGTGCCATCAAGATTCAATATTTCCCTCGGTTTCTCTCAATCACAAATGTGTTGGATTGCTACTATAGCCTTTACTAATAATTATAACATATATGTATCGTAATGTTTTGCTAGTGAAGACAGATTGATTTAACGTTGGCTCCAGGCGATTTTAATTAGGATACGTTGATTGTCATAATAACTATGTTAATGACGATTTTGAATTTATTTCCTTATTAATTAAACTGTGTAATTACGTGTCCACCTTGTGTATGAGGTTAACCTCGTTTTATCTTTCTTCTCTAAAATGATGTAGGTAATTTTCATAGGCGCCTAATCCTGGGTGGTGTAGTAGTCTTCCGAGATTGAAAAACAAACAAGCAATCAATTTATATGAAATATACCATAAAGAAAGTTATACTTTTTTCAGTCATGTGATATTCAATAAACCTTTATTTAAAATGGCGGACCATACATACCGTGATATTATTCGTGGGCAGTTTAAAAAAAATAAAAAAATTAATTCCGTATTAATTAATCTATTTAAGAAATAAGATAAAATGACACGTTTAGTTCCTTATCTTTTGAAAAAAACCTGGTGAAAATACTGGTCAATTGAGGCTGGAAACCAAGTATATCTACTTCTAGATGCGAATTGTAGCAAGTTTTCATCATTAAGTCATTTCCTCATTAAGTAATTTTGGCAAACCTTCGATTTGTTAACTAACTTCCCTGATGCTCGACAGTGTACAACTTTAGCATTAGACGATATGAGAATATTGTATCCTTCTATTTAGTCCAGTGTTTGTAGTTATTGAGGGGATAACAATCTCAAATAGTAAGAACCGATACCAGTACGGGAATCGAACCCGCGACTCTCAGAGTCTAGTATTTCTGGTGTTTTGATTGAAATTTTCTCCACAAGAATCGTCCAGGAAAGTGATAATTTTATGTTAAAAAGTAACACATTTGTGTTTTTATTGAATGTATACTTCTACGGGAAGTCGTTAGGGGTTCTAAATTCGCACGTGTGAAAAAAATCCCAATTTTCGTGTTTGTTTCCTGCTGGCTCGTGATTTTGTTCCAAATCGTTTTCAAAGAAATCAATTGATAGGAAAAGTTTGTCGGCCACTATTCAATGGTGTTATGTTGACAGCGGGCAGTGATGTGACCACGCCTCCCTCTGATCACATGACTGAGGCGTGGAACTGGCAGGAGTCTGCCACCCACGGTCCGTCGCGGTACAGGTTGAATGGCCGAAATCCAAACCCCGTAATCTTGACGATGTCAAACTGCGGAAAACTCCTCTTCGATACTAACGCTCCCAAAGAACTTGAATATAACATAGGCAGGGGTCTGCGAGATAAACTATATATTTGTATAGCAGTACTTACTTCTTTTATCGTCCTATTAAAACTCTACCGTGAGAATGCTTGTAAAGTGTTTCTTTCCCGCTGGGATTACATGGTGTAGATTTAGCGCTATTACAAACGGTACAAGTTTAATTGCACAATTGAAGTACCACAAGAGAACTGAAACTATGTAATCTTCATAAAGAGTCTTCTTCTAAGAAAATAGAAACTCGTTATTAAGAGTCCAGTTTCCCTCCCAGTCTTAAAGATTATGTCACTATCCTTGCTATAATTAAGATGATATTGAAACACCAATGCATTGTATAGATATAGGTAAAGAATATTAATGAACATAGAATTTAAGTTGGCATTAGAATAAAATAATAGTGCATCATTATATAAACTGTACAATCCAATCCTTTTTCAACGATATCACTGAATGTGTTTTAATTATATCCACAACTTGTTAATGCCGTCTTCTCTGGAAAACGATAGGCTGGCGTCATCAAGTGTAAAATTCCGTTCTTCAATGACATCACCAAACGTGTTACAATTAGACTATATTAAAGAATGGATCAAGAGTAAATAACAAAAATACGAATTCATTTTTAAGAATAAATCCGTTGGTCCAATATAGTAATTTAGCTGCTGACAAAATCTGCCCGTAATCACTGTCAAAATATACAGTATATATAAAATATAATTTCAAAAATTCTATCTCGTAAATGCTATTCCATGCAGTATTGAATTAAAACTTGATTGACTTATAATGTCATCCGACGTGCAATTAACAAGTTGCATGGAGACATGCACATTTTCTTTCTCTTTATATGTATCAAATATATACCGACATAAGTACACACTATAAAAATTTAATAATAATTACAGATTTTAATTTAACAGAAGATACTTAATGATTACGATTTTTAAAAAAAAATCCCAGTAACAATATTTTTGATTCCGGATGTACTTCCTGCTTTCTCTAGTTGTAGATTTTACTGCTTTTTCTGTGAACAAAATTTAAGAAAATAATTCAGCTAGGGAAAAGTTTTCTACGGTTGTCTTATTGCGGAAATTAAAATTTGACAGGCTAATTAAAGTATCAAAAAAGTAATAACCAAAAAGTAATACTTATAAATCTTACAGGTGGCTAAATTTTAACCTGCCGTCCATGAAAACCATTATCCAATCTATTATAAAGCTATTGATTTTTGAACAAAATTTATGCTGACGTGCCCACCCCTTTAGTGCATTCAATGGTATCAAACTGGCTCTGTGAGTATTTATGTACCTAAGAAACAATGCATCAGATTAACGCAAGTTGTTGTTACTAAAACCCGTATTGTTTTACAGAGCATATTTCGTCTAGACTTTCTACATGGCACGTGTTTTGATCCACTGCATGCATTAGTGCCACCGCCAGCATTTAACACAACCGACGCAGAAATATAATCCTTTAGCTGTCAACAAGTAGCTATATCAATTTTTCTTTCAATTTCTGTTTTCGCACATTTTAAAGGAAGCTCCCGCTGCCTTTACTTGTTTATGGTCTTAGCAATACTATTGTTTTTGTTTTTTTTGTATGTACGATTTCCGTTTTAATTATATACCAGTATGTAAGTATCCTGCCACGCCTACGTGAGTAAGTGAATGGGCCTTGAACAAGTGAATAAGCCGGAAGATTCACATTGAGTTTGTGCATATCTTATGAAAAATATAATTTCTTCATCGAAATAATTTGGAACATTTTCCGTTTACTCCATGCAAACTTCCTTGTACAGTCGTTCAAGAAAGGTCGTTAACGCATTAGCGATGTGCATATATATAGCTGTATCGATTTGATAAACGTTTGCAAGTAGCCAACATTAACAGGAAAACTGCACATTATCAATGACTTTCACAGTACCATCTTCTTAAATTTATTATCTTCCGAGTGTTAAAGCTTTTAGCAACAGTGCCATGTACCATGAACCAAACGATTCACATCAACCACCCGGATGTTCTTCGATTGAATTAAAAACAAACGTATTACAGTTATTGTTAGGAGTTCCAAAATGAAACCACGTGTAAAGTAAAGATAAGCTTGAATCTGCATTGGCCTCATGGTACAATTTCACCAACCATGTACACCCCTGTGTCAGTGTGGTTATCTTTAGAAATATAAGAAGTTAATGTAAGACCATTTGTTCGTATCGGCATCGAAACATTGCCCTGTCATAAACAGACGATTTAATCCATTTATTGTTTTTAATTAGTATGAACCAAATAAAATCATAAAATAAAATTTTAGGCATACAGCGAGTGAAGTTTGTGTAGATAAACAACTAACGAAGGCTGCACACATTAGCAAGCATTGAGTAAGGGCCTGTGAGATGAAGTTACGTATAACTGGACTAGTGGTGGCTGAAGCTGACCAAACACATGTTGACCAGTGTCCCAATCGTGCTGGTCTTCGGATACTTCTTATCGGCCTCCAAACTGAGATGGCCGAGAGCTTCCGCTGTATAACTTTATCTTCTACAAGTTGTCTCATCAACTCGTCTAATGAGATTGCATTGCGTTTGACACACCGCAGTTGATAGTTTAAATAAGATGCTACTTCGTCACTTGTACTAAACAATTGGAGAATGTATAAGAAAATTCACAGCACTTGATTTAGGTTCTTCTGATTCTACCTGTTCAAAGGATAGGATTAAATTCGAACGGATCCTTTTTCATGTGACATATAGTCTTGGCTTGGCAACTTAATACGAAATTGTGGAATATATTTAATGTTTACACATTTCTTCGATGCAAATCTAAAAGGTTCTTGAGATGTTTTTAAAAAATGAACATTTGCATATGATTTTATTTGTTATTTTTCTTTTGTAATTTAAGAAGGATTTGCTCAACAAATTATTCATGGCATGTGCCTGTCATAATGATATTGTTGGTACAGTACATCATTTCTTGATGCATGGATTGTCTCAGATTTTAATTAATATAGTTGCAGCAACATTGTATTTAATTGTTTTATTGTGTCAACTTATGCTATCAGTCTGGGTTGTACTTATTTACGTGGCCTGCACGAATAAGTACAACGTTTTCACACCCTTACAGCTTAAGTGTGACATGGTTGAACACTATGGTTGCAGCAACGAATATGGGAGTGCACACATTGACGTGTCTTCCACGAACAAGCAAAACGTTGTCACAACGTTTTGGCGCGATTGTAATTTGGTTGTGGCGCGATTGTGGTTTGCTTGTATGATACCAAAGATTTATGTGTTCTCCACGAAAGATAACATCGTTTTTACAACGTCCCACCTTCATTGTGGTTTGGTTGTACATTATGGTTGCAGCAATGAATCTGGGAGTCCACACATTGACGTGTCTTTCACGAACAAGGAAAACGTTGTGGCGCGATTGTGGTTTGGTTGTAAGCTACGCTATAACAACGACTCATTTACGTGTCATTCACGTTCTCTTCAAGAACAGTGACAACGCTGCTACAACATTGTAGCGCGATTGTGGTTTGGTTGTAGACTATGATTGCAGCAACGAATCTGGTAGTCCACAAATCCACGTGTCCTCCACCAAAATTCACAGCGTTACCACAACGTAAGTGCAACCTTGCCAAAAACGTTGTTACAACGTAATTTGGCTTGCTGGGTTACCATTTCGTTCGACTGCAATCTAACCGGCGCACACAGGCAATTTTGTGATCCGACTGCACACATCTTGCATCCGACGTCACCCTATCCGTTGTAATATGGGCTGTGGAACCATTGCCGTATTCGGCGTATATAGGCCGTTTCATATTTCTAGTTAATGGACTTCTGATGCTACACAGGCCTTGAATGCATTGCAGTTTGTGATATGTTTATTGAATCCAATTCGCATTAATAAACAATATATAGATACTGCTTTCCTGATATTATAGCGGTTCTAACTGTTATAACATCTTGCCTCGTTTGAGAAAACTTGTTAAGAAATAAATAGCCTAATCTTTTCATCACTTGTTTTCGTGACATTTAGAAGTTGAGATATACTATTACACACAGGACTATCTGGATTACAATTTCATCATTATTTAAGCAAACGTTTTAATGTTTCTTCTAACATCTTTTTCAAGCATATTTGAAGACTAAAAGACATATAACGTTGTGCTTTAATTAAGAAGTTCTGGGGCCGATTCCACAAAGCATTTTCTGACTTACGTCAAAATTTGGAGGAACTGATTTAACATGTTTATCGGACGTTTTTCAAGTTATTTTTCTTTGTGCGGGACTTATTGGTATGAAGGTAATACTCTCCAAATATTACATTTTTAAATTTAAAAATAAACCAGTTAAGAGCATAAGCAAATGTATTGTGGAATCGGCCCATGGTCCAGAAAGTCTTGTGTATGTTACATTACATCTTTTAGTCTTAATAACAAGCCGTCTTATATATCAGGTGATTGCTATGATGAAGTTACAGACCAAACCGTGTCAGCTGGTCTTATATATCAGGTGATTGCTATGATGAAGTTACAGACCAAACCGTGTCAGCTGGTCTTATATATCAGGTAATTGATATGATGAAGTTACCGACCAAACCGTGTCAGCTGGTCTTTTATATCAGGTGATTGCTATGATGAAGTTACCGACCAAACCGTGTCAGCCGGTACCAGATTCGTAACCACCAATGAGGATGGCTCTAGCAGGGACTGTCGATGTGTACCTGATGAAGTCACTGGAAACAGTGATCTAGACTGCATCATCCGGTATTCTACAAATCTCCATACATGCTCTTTATGGAATAAACCTTATCTCTGTGAAAAATTTGCTCGGTGTTAAAATTCTCACAATTGTATATTGTGTATTCGTCAATAACTTTAATGTCAAACTAATTTGCTTGGGGCAAATTAAGCAAATTATTTTTGACATTAAAGCAAATGACGAATACACAATGATGCCGAACTAATTTGCTTGTAGCCATCTGCCGACAATGTATGTGATCAAATATTACTAACACAACAGTGAAGTTGACATGATAATCAAAGCAGAATCGCGGGTAGATAGTGGGAGCTTCCTGTGACCTGGTGCTCTATGAGCTAAGAGGCAACACGTAGCCGAATTATATTAGTGTCTTGCACTGTAAATTTGCACACTTTGTCTTAATACACCAAGTGGTGTGTCAAGTGCTTGTCTTGTACCGTAAAATTGCCTGTTGCCAGTGACGTTGAGGTGGGTTGGCACGTCGCCATTTGAGTGAAATAAGTACGGCGTAAACCTAAATGAAAAGTACAAATTTTGTTAAACCATATACGGCATTTTCCATATATGCTGAGAAAAGAAAAAATGCCTGCCTCCACCAGGATTCGAACCTGGGTCGTTTGGGCTACAGGCCCACCACTCGATAGAAAGTTACCCGAGTTCTCACCAGTAAAAGCTACCTATCCCTCTCTACACAAAGCACTGACACAGAAACCATATATATATACCTGGTGGAGGCAAGCACATTTTTCTTTCTTCATTTATAAAAATGGATATATTTATATATGGTTCCTGTGTCAACATTTTTCTCTCTTTCATTTATAAAAAATATATATATATTTTTTATAAAGGAAGAGAGAAAAATTTGCTTGCCTCCATCGGGATTCGAACCCGGGGGAAAAAAAAAATTTATGGAGGCAGTGCATTTTTTTTATTATGTCTGTATTTAAAAAAATAGATATATTAAAAGTACGCTCGGTGATTTTTTACCTGATGAGAGATGGTAGATTGTCTTATTACAAAGTTATTTTGTTCTATTTCAGTCAAAACAGATAGAAAATGATTCGTGAGGCGCACAGGCCCAGTTGGTGATTAAACATGTACCGATCAAATAATAAATAAACATTAAATATCTGCTGAAATTTCGTCCTTATTTTCAGAGTTGATAATCCAGAAACCCACCCAAATTAGATTTGCTTCTTTGTTTGTTTGATCGGGGTTTTAAGCCGTACTTAAGGTTATTTCACTCATATGACGGGGAACAGCCCAATGGGTGATGGAAACCACCCTCGACATCACTGGCAACAACCAAGGACAAGATACAAGACAATCAAAAAATGCCACAAACAGATCAGCTTCGTGTTGCCCCTTAGTTCTGAGAGCACCAGGGCAACACGAAGCTCCCTCGTACTGCCCACCAAATTATAGATTGCATGGGTAGTTAGCGGGACACTATAAACAAACCTCGTAGAATAAACCTATTTGTGCCACTATTAACACTACGCGTAAATTTGTCTTACGTTATAATTTGTCCCCTAAAGTGTTTGACATGCAGTTTATAATAATATAGATGCAGTATTTGTATAAAACGGTAATGTTCAACATTGTAAATGTTGAGGGGAAAATGTGTTAAATATATCCACCAAGATCGTTAGCCGTTTTGTTCACATAATATCCAATGTAAGCAAACAAACCGTAATGGAAAGCATTTCGACACGCATGAGATTAGCACACTCTCGTATTAGTAGAATTGGCACTCCGTCATATTAGTGAAATAACCTTAAGTATTCAAACATACATGCAGGCAATAACAAATGATGACGAATGTCGAATAAGTCGGGCCCTCCGACATTCGAAAGTCGAATAACGGGCTCCTCGACAATAGGCCAGATAACAATGTCGAGTGCGCATGTCACATCCGGGTCTTAGAGTAGATAAACAAAAGCCCGTA
>JAUELC010048101.1:0-12604 GCA_031471745.1 Cryptochiton stelleri
TTTGAATTTTATAAGGGGCGGGGCTTATTATCGTTGACTTAGCGTATCGTCGGTACAACAAAGTGTGGCCTAGATTTGACAGCAAATTATCACCTTCTTACTCTGCCTTACTAAAATACAGTGGAAAACCGGGGAGGAAACCTTGCAAAAACCACCAACCGCGATAGCCGGAATCACCTTGTATGACTCCCTCATTTACCTGTGGTCGACTCTGTATTGTGACGAGGACAAGAGTGTCACAAGATACAAGACAATCACAGGACATAATGCATGGTGCAATAAAATAAAGTGAACAAATGTTCAATGCTTAAAGCCAAAAGCAGATCAGATGTGTGTTTTGTCTTAACTCTGAGAGCACCAGGGTAACAAGAGGCTACCTCCAACCACCCACTCTTGACTCTGGAGTTGTAAACGTTTGCTCATAAAACTTAAATACAGAGTGGAAATATAATATTTACATACAAGTAATAAATACTTTATTGTTAATGAGAAGTAGAGATGCATGAAAGTCAACGAGATTCTGCAGATCATGATGAATATCTTACACTCAAGTTTATTAATTTATCAAAATTACGATCAGGAAGTCAGTGACTTTCTAAATTAATCGCCAAGAGATATTTGCTGAATTATA
Source organism: Cryptochiton stelleri (assembly GCA_031471745.1). Classification (NCBI taxonomy): domain Eukaryota; kingdom Metazoa; phylum Mollusca; class Polyplacophora; order Chitonida; family Mopaliidae; genus Cryptochiton; species Cryptochiton stelleri. The sequence continues at coordinate 632 of JAUELC010048101.1, forward strand.
AACAAATTTGTTTCAGATAATCTTTTTCTCACACTACACACCTTTTTTTTTTGTGCAGTTTTTTGGGGTGATTTTCATATAAACAATATAGTATATATTTTTCAATGGCTGGAAAGGATAAACATTGTTGTGCACGAGCCCGTGGTAATGCCATATAACAAAAGCGTAAAAATGTGACGTCCTGTCTTTGTGATGAATGAACTGTGTGATATGACTATTGAAATTGTGATCCAATAATAAGTGGCTCAGGAGAGGAATTATCAGGAGTGTTATGCGAAAATAAGACATCCAATATTTATTAAACTTACATAGCGACACCAAAGAATTCATGAACAGCAGTAGAAACAGCCACATCTGCTTCCTGTAGAACAGAGTAATAATCTCCTTTCGATGCCTGATAACCCCAGGAAGATATATGACATCTTAGGCGTTTAGCCGCTGTTTGGAAAATTTCTGTGTACATTAGAAAACAAAAACAAAACATCTTAAAACCTGTTCTTCCACTGATAACTATTTCACTGTGCAGATGGGCCCCATAAACCTACACACAAAATATGTTCGTTTGATTTAATCACAGGAGGAAAATTGTGGTGCAATAGGACAAATTGTGCAAATTTACTGGCTCGACACCATGACATATAAGCTTAATGTTAACTCTCAGAGCACCACGGCACAGGAAGCTCCCACGGTCCGCCTACCACAAAATAAGAAAAGCCTACATGAAAGGGAATGTATGATATCCTGTTTATGACATTTTTATACACTGGTACAACTACTAATCAAAAATTGACTGAGATGCATCCAGCTTAAATTAGAATATAGCATTAATCGTCCATAAACCTACACAAGAAATATGCAGACATTTGTGAAATGGCACATACATGTGTCTTATTTCCTGGTGATGTTGTTGATATGGACAAACAGACAGGCATTGTAACGACATAGTCCCTTCAGTTGAATTTGTTGATCGTTTAACAAAAAATATACATATTTGCTGTCCCCAGACTCTTGTATTTAGACATAGAATTTGTTTGTTTGTTTGATTGGGGTTTTACGCCGTACTGAAGTTTATTTCACTTATACATGTATCTTATATGACGGCGTGCCAGCCCAATGGGTGAAGAAAACCACCCCCGACGCCACTGGCAACAAATAATGACAGCATAGAAACAATCACAGGACATAACAGGATGCCACAACAGCTTGTTGTTGCCAATTAGCTTTGGGAGGACCAGGGCAACACGAAGCTCCCTCCAACCGCCTGCTTTTACCATTTGTGAGACAGACAACTTAATAAAGCAAAAGAAATATTTTTAGTTTCCATTTTCAGTCAGATTTATTACTAAATAAATAGTGAATTTTGTCATTCAAATTAACTTTTATAAATCTGTGGTACATGTATACAGTATTTAAAGCAGAAATCTAAATCATTAGGTAAAATATAATAATGAGTTTAGTTGACCTGGCATTTGTTGGTAGGATTCCCCAATGACAGACAAAATAAATTTGGCTCCTTCAGACTGTAGCTGATAGAGAACAGTAAAAAATGAGTCCGGGTCCTTGTCATGTTCCCTGTGAGGAGAAGAAATAGAGTTTATTTGTTTAGTTTATTTGTTTGTTTTATTTGATTTGTTATCATGACAGTGAATAAAAAAAGGAGGCTGGTCCAGATTTGTTTGTTTGTATTATTTGGGTTGTACATCTAATTTAAGGTTATTTCACTCGTACAATTATGGTGGTGTGCCAGTCTAATCCGTGAAGGAAACCTCCCTGAGTGCCATCACAGGATGCAAAACATGGTGCAATATTACAAACTGTGCAAATTTACAGTAAAGCCACGAAAGATTGCTGTTGTCCCTAAGCTTGACAGCGCCAGCCACCAGCGCACAGGAATTAGGAAGCTCTCACAAACCACACGCCTTCTATCAAAAAGCTGCGAGAGATTTGCAACAAGTAGGACAGAACAAAGTTTACCAGATATCCATCTTGACTTTTGCTTGAATTTATTTGTTTGATTAGTGTTTAACGTCGCTTTCTGTTTGGAATGCTTCACAAAAATTGGGATCTCCACAATATACTATTAACTCAAGTTTTATGCATTCATCATCAAAGTTCCAGAATTTTTTTACATTATGCACACTTTATTTAAATTAGGTTTCAAAAAAACTACAATTTTGTTTTTAGATTTATTATGGTTTGTTTGTTGTTTGATTGGTGTTTTACATCGTACTTAAGGGTAATTCACTTATTTGATGATGGACTGTCCATACGAGGGAAAACTGAAAGGAAACCTCGTAAGAACAACCCTCAACGGTAGTCACCTCGTGTGACTCCCTCATATACCTGAGGTCCACTGAGAGACTTGAACCTGTGTGTTTTAATACATCAAAGGGGGATCAGCAGACCAACATGCTAACCATGGAGCCACAGCCACAGGCTCAATTTATTATGGCTATTACATGAATATCCATAATAAATGGAGCCTTCTGCTGTGGCTCCATGGTTAGCGTGATTATATAGATGAATGTGGTAAAACCTGACTGTATTTTCCAATCCCAGCCCTGCCAGTATTACCTACATGTACATGTAGCTTGTCCATTAAAAAACCATCAACACACAGATTGTAGTCACCCAATTAAAACCTGACAAATTGTCTCCTGACATGTCCCTTCTCATATTTTCCCTTTTCATGAGACTATATTTACCCATTCCCCACAGTTTGATTTTCAGAATGAAGAATGAACCATGGGTAATAAATTCATAGCTAAAAGGGACTAAATGTGCTATTAAAACCATTACACATGTCAGTTGCAATTGATTTACCGGCTTCCCATTTAATGTCTTTATTATTTAATGAAAAATGCATCAACAAACTGAGAAAAAAATCATTTGTCAATTAGAAAAGTTATAAATGATTAACAGGGTTTCCCATGATTCATTGGGGGAGTTGCGATTTTCAAACTTTATATGATGTACACTAGAGCCAGAGGGTGCTACTCTTACAAGCTGACCACAAATTCGCTTCAACACCGTTGAACTGGAGATAATGCATACTTCTAGTTAATAGACTTCTGGTATAACTTACATGTACATATATGTTGTATTTTAGTATATATGTATGAGTTACTTACTAACCATCTATGAGGCCAGACAATGTGTAATGGTTTCTGAGCTCCACTGACCCCATCTAGAATGTTTCTGTCACAGATGGGAATTGCTGCTTGGTTAAAATTAAGTATTGATTCCTTCTTCAATAAACCTTGAGATTCAATCTGTGAAGGGTGTGATGTTTGGTTTTTAAAATTCTGTTTGAGTTCTGTTTCTTCGTTGCAAATAATCATCTCTGATTGACTGTTTGGTTTGTGAATCTGGTTTCCATCCACCAATGAAATATGAGAGTTGATACAAGCCTTTCTTGTACTGTTCACACCCCCATCCGTAGGGCTGAAACAAGACTTTGTCCAACTGCTAACAGGCAAATCTGTAGGGCTGACACAAGACTTTCTTGAACAGCTAACAGCCAAATCTGTAGGACTGACACAAGCCTTTGAAAAACTGTTAACAGGCAAATCTATACGCCTGACACAAGCCTTTGTTGAACAGTTAACTTTCTCATATGTAGGGCTGACACAATACTTTGTAGAACAGTTAACAGCCAAATTTGTAGGGCTGACACAATACTTTGTTGAACAGTTAACAGCCAAATCTGTGGGGCTGACACAAGCCTTTGTTGAACAGTTAACTGTCTCATCTGTAGGGCTGACACAAGCCTTTGTTGAACAGTTAACAGCCAAATCTGTAGGTTTGATGTGAAGGTGAGGCATTTGAATTGGGAAATATAAAACCAAGCACTTGGGCTTAACCATTTCCACTAAGCCCTTAGGTCTGTGATCTGGTATTAACTTTAGGAAACTGTTGATGGATGAGAGGAAGGAGTTTAGATTGAACTCAGAATTGAAAATCACAACATCTGCTATCAGGCTGATTCAAAAAGAGAAAAAAAGAGAACAAAAAGAGAAAATGTCAGATTTTACATGTACATGTATGGGCCAATTATTTACCAGGGACAAAGGCCAATTATTGAGACTTGAACCTGTGAATAAACAATGAAAGGGGGTGGAAACCATCCAAAAAGCATTCCGCATTATCGGATGACATCGCTGAATTTCCTTCATATACCTAGAACCTGTGGGGAATATCTGGGTTTTTTTTATACATTTATTTCATTTTTGTCGTACTCAAGGGTAATTCGTTTATATTCATGACGACTTTGCCAGTGCTTGGTGGAAAACTGGGAGGAAACCTCGTAAAAACCACCCCGAGATTTCTGCAGCAACCAGATAATTTCCCTCATATGGTATACCCAGGGTTAAGGCCGTATACCAACCGGGCCGATATACGGCCTCAAACCGGGTCCCATGTGGGGTTCTTTATAGAGGGCTCAATAAGCAGGCCAGTGATATATTGAACGGATTGATTGAGTGGTGCTTAACTCCACACTCAAGGGAATTTCACTTATATGATGGCGGTGTACTCCAACAGTATTTTGTTTGTTTGATTGGGGTTTTACGCTCTACATAAGGTTATTTCAGTCATATGATGGCGTGCCAGCCCAATGGGTGAAGGAAATCACCCCCGACGCCACTGGCAACAAACAATGACAAGGTACAAGACAACCACAGTGACAGGACAGAACAGGAAGCAACAAACAGATCGGCTTCATATTGCCCCTTAGCTCTGAGGGTATCAGCATGACTAGGGCAGTAAAGCTGCCTCCAACCTCCCGCTCAATCAGGTTTCAGTTGCCCCTTAGCTCCAGGAGCACCAGGGCAACATGTGCTTACCACTAACTGAAATCAATTTTAAACGGATCATAATGAAGAAGCAAGTTACTGACCATGAAGTAATCTGATTGTACCCAAACTGGAAATCTCTGTCTTGATGTTTACGAACTGGATAAATCAATTGGTTCTCATGAAAATAAATAACCTTCTTCAAGCCAACCAAGTCAGGTCTAAGGGCAACTAACTCTGTCAGGTTTAGCACTGAGCTACAAAACAGTGTTCTGAAATACACCAACGGCAAACACTCATAGAAAAGAACAAAAATTACCGATTGAAAATTTCTCTCCAAATTCTACATACACAGTAAGATTATTATTTTCAAAATTTCTACGCAAGAAAAGCATTTCACAAAAACTAAGGTTGTATGGTTGCATGTTTTCCCAGGGTACAAGAAAACTACCATTGGACAAAGCTGAGTAGCAGTGTACATGCATTTCATGTGAACTAATTTCTTACATGTATGTGCATATTGTATGTTTATAATACTTTCTATATCCTGTCAACAAATAATTATTGCCTTCTCTTGAGAATAACTCAAGATTAGGAACAATTACAAAACTTGTCTCTTGCAGGTTATCTAGAACATGAGATGATTCATCGGTTTTTAATTAGTCGAGATCCCTGTGCAATGTAGTTTGTATTTGAAAATACAATTCAAGATGTGCTCAATTATACCTAGTAACAATCTACGTGTAATTTCATTTAAAATTAGAAGCAATAACTTTTCTCCACAATGTATTTCATATTGTGGTTTAATTTAAAACCATCAACTATTGTCCAGAATCTATTTCATGCTTTGGTTTAATTTGAAACTATCAACTTTTGTCCAAACTCTATTTCATGATGTAATTTAATTTAAAACCATCAAGTTTTGTCAGGAATCTTTTTCTTGTTTTGGTTTAATTTAAAACTGATATATATATGTTGTCCAGAATTTATTTCATGCTTTGGTTTAATTTAAATCCACCAACTTTTGCCCAGAATGTATTTGATGTTTTGGTTTAATATAAACCCGTTATCTGTTGTCTATTTCATGCTTTGGTTTAAAACCATCAAACCATCAAATTTTGTCCAAAATCTATTTCATGTTTTTTGGATAATTTGAAACCATCAAGTTTTGTCCGGAATCTAATTCATAGTTTGGTTTAATTTTATAATAAAACCATCAACTTTTGTCCAGAGTCTAGTTCATGTTTTGGTTCAATTTTATAATTAAACCATCGACTTTTGTCCAGAGTCTAGTTCATGTTTTGGTTTAATTTAAAACCATCAACTTTTGTCCAGAGTCTAGTTCATGTTTTGGTTCAATTTTATAATAAAACCATCGACTTTTGTCCAGAGTCTAGTTCATGTTTTGGTTAAATTTAAAACCATTAAGTTTTGTCAAAAATCTATTTCATGCTTTGATTTAAATTTAAACGATCTATTTGTCCAGAATCTATGTCATGTTTTGGTTTAATTTAAAACCGTCAACTTTTGTCCAGAATCTATTTCAAGTTTTTATTTAATTTAAAACCCTTAACTTTTTTTGTCCAGAATCTATTTCATGTTTTTGGTTTAATTTAAAACCGCCAACTTTTGTCCAGAATCTATTTCATATTTTGTTTTAATTTAAAACCATCAACTCTTGTCCATATTTTTTCTCAAAAAGAATGCAATCCACAGGACCACTCAACAGAATCAATCAACTGCATTTGGTGATTATTACTAAATTTTTCTTTAATTCAAATGCAGGCCTTTGATGTGATGAGTGATCACTGAGGCTCCCATTCGCCAGTTCGCCTTGTGCTTCCCTAAGATGAGAATTAGGAGAGTGATATTTTACTCTTATTCACCTCCATGATTACATTTTATTGCTGATTTTAACTACGGCAACATAAACACTTACCATAACTCGCCTTATTCTGAATGTAGGAGAGTGGTGGATCACTCTCCTTAATAGAGAGCCCTGAAATTACTGATTTTTCTTAATCTATTGATGACTGACTTACCTATAAGCGGATGATTCTGGAATAACTTGGCTAAAGTACAGAGAGGATGTCCGAGCCCTCCATGGCCATTTCTTGGCTGGTAGTGTGAAAAGGGTGTGGTCTCCAATCACCGTGGTAATCAGATCAATCAGCTGCTTGTGAGATCCTCCGTAGAAGGGTTCTATAAGGATGCTGGTCGCAGACATTTTCTCCTCGATAAATCATCCCAATGCTGAATCTGTACCAATAGTCAATTGGGTTTCATTATTGAAAGTCAAATCCAACAGTATTCATGTACAATTTGGAGTTCAAAAAGTTCCTTTTCATTAATCAAAAAGTTCTGTTGTATGATGCTTATATAAGCTACACATATACACTGCACACTACCATAGCTGTAAATAATTGTAATATATCTGCCAGTAGGCTGGCCCAGTCTTGAACCTTTTTTGTTAATAAATATATACATAGTGCCTGCAATAGTCCTATTATTATTACTAATAAATTATATATGAAAGTCCACTTATCACTTGTCTGAAACTTCACCAATTTGAACTTTGTGTGTGAATGCAGGTTAAGAACATGTTGTCTGAAGGTTCCCTAGACTAAACATTGGGCTTTTTGTTTGCTTTTTTTTTATAATTCGGACATTCGACTGGCAAACACATAGCCCGAACACAGGGTGTATCCCAATTTGAAAATTTTGTTTATTCTGTCTATAGGCCTTCAAAAAATCACTGCAAATACATTTACTGTTATAAGTATGAATGTCTCCGTATATTAGATTGACAAAGAATTGAAAAGGGAACATTTCCGCAACATTCGTACCTGTTAATAAGACTTTTGTTTGGTATGGGCAGCAAGTGAAGTCAAACTCGCCACAAATTGACGCCTATTTCCGTGTTGTTGTCGTAATACGTGTTTACATCACTGACATATTTAGGTCATTGAATTTAAATAATTGTGGCGAAAGTTTCCGAAGTTATACGATTCTATCCGATGTGAGCGAGCTCTCCCGAAAAGTGTCCGGAATGCACGGAAATAAAAATATTCCAACGTCACACAAAGGTCAACCCGATATACACATGCGCTTCGGCAAAATGTCATTCTTTCAGATTGTTGACTGTTGATCAACGGATTATTTTTTGATTTCAAGCCAGTATTAAGTATTAAAAATGAATTAAGTCTATATTTTGGGTTGAGATGACCGATTATACATATTGTAACCGAGGTAGGCTCATATAATCAATTTTTTTCTTTATTCAATGTTTTATTTCAAAATTATTTGGTTCCGCACAGTTCCTTTGCGGTAGAAGAGTTACCCATACGCGTTTTTTTATTATAGCCTTTTTTCTCAGCCTTGACAGAAATATGTCAATAATAATAAATATCGTCACGTCTGATGATTATCTCAGCTACAGTGCTTTATACTCGTCGATTTTTGTCAGTTTTTCATGATGTTAATGTTTTTTCAACTAAAAGATGATTGTTATAGCACAACATACATGCACAAAACAGTCTACAGTGGTTACAGAAAAAAGATATATCTCATTAATTGTACAGATCCCGTGGCCTCCCCTGTGCAGAGAAGACGCGTATATATATGAGAGTCGCTAACGGTCGGTCCAGCTACCTTAGGGTGACCTCTCTGTTCAAAATGTTGAACAGGACGTATAAGAAGCTCCTCCTTCTATCACAAGGAGCATAGGACGAGTATGTAGGGGGGACTGAAATAAAAAAAAATCTCACGGGGACTTTCCATCAAGATTTATTACCATTATTCTAGTGACTAAAAGCTTTGAAAACGGTTGGCCATGCCAAAGGTAAATAAATTCTTACAAATAAGTTAAAATAAAAAAAAATAATGGGTAAAAAAATGACGAACAAATAAATATTACTGTCTTATATAAATTAGATACACTGGCAGAATCTTGTATTAAGTTGACTAGTCACACTTTTAAAATGACTGGCTGCCGCTTATGGTAAAGAAGTTCTTACAAATAAATTTATATTGAAAAAAAAAAGACAGACGAATATTTCTCTTTTATATACATTAGATGCAAAGGCAACATTTTGATTGCGTTGACTGGTTACGACAGGCCCATGCACCGATATGCTCACAGTCAGGAGTAAACAACCCGGGTGGTAAAACCTCTGACGAAAGACATGCGGCCTGTCTGCTGCCTTACGAAACGATATAGTGATAACAGAGAAGCATCGCGTGGTCCTCATTACTAAATTATCACCACTGAATTCTAAAGACCGTTATATTACCACTAGAGTGCCAGGAAGCTGGTGTATACGACGACTGAACAAGATATAACTCGCGTCAAAACAGAAATAAGTACGAAACTAAAATCGTTAATACAACAGCTGATGAAAGGTAGGCCTAATTGTCGTCAAAGAAATAAAATAATTTTGAAGAAGTTTATATAGCAATTAGATAATTACGCCTATTATTACAAGAAACATTTTGACAAAAATTATATTTCTCAAGGCAAATCAAAAACGAGTACTCAAATTATCAACAATACCGCTGAGTACGGCGTAAAAGTTAAAGATATTTTTCTCCAGAAGTAAAAGAGACTTTTTTTGTAGATTAAGTGAAAGTTTAAAAATAACAAAAAAAACTTAAAACTAAAAATTCGGGCAGAATATTTATATGAGGATGTGTAAATTTACTGTCAAATCTGGGTCAACGGTTATCGGCCCCGCCCTTGTAAGATTCAAAATGTTGAGTTGTTGCATAGGCATACAAGTTGATTCAACACAGCTTTCTTCTTTCATCTGACTCATTCAAGCCTTGTACCCATTTTTTTCAACGTGAGTGTTTTAATTTATTAACAAATTTCGAAACTTCTTGAAATCTAGGCAATCAGAATTTCTTAAAAACACATCATTTTGAGCGCATATGGGACTTTAATTTATCACTTTAATTCCATTGATAAGATACCGGTATCATATTTGTCAATGTTCCAGATCAGTTTTGAGGACAAATTTTTGGTACCCAATTTTTTTTCTCTCACTATATTGAAGAAATTAAAATACAAATTATTACATTTTCAGCACAATACTACAAATCTAATCAAATCCTTTATTTAACCTTATCTCAGCCCCGAAAAACAGAAACTGTCGGAACTTTGTATCTTCTCTATCGTTGAATATTGTGAAGGGTTAGTATCCGGTGCTAAGTTCCCATCTATATAATATACTTCACATCTTCATCAGGTGAATGCTATGTGGTAACGGACTTACGTAAACATACATGTGTGCCATATGTGCAGAGTATAGACTGTTCCACCATGGCCAATATGAACTGCACGCAATACATTATCCGCAATCAATCCACATCTGGCAGACTTAGTCCCAGCAGAGTTACTTCCCCCTTCCAGGCATGCACGTTAATAAAACTATTTTTTAAAATAGTATATTGCAAGGAAAGTACCTTATTTTTTTGTTGAATGGCCAAAGTTAAAGAATTCCGGAAATATCCACACAATAATTAAAATGTCCAACATATATCAGATTGTTTAACTCAGCTAAAAGGAAGGAAACCTAAAATTAGAGTTGTTCTAAAAAGATAAACTGTGAGAAGTACTTTAAAACTAATGTCCTTTGTTTGAAGAATAATTCCATAACCTTGTGAGAACCAAGTTGGTTCTTCAAAAGTATGGCGGACTTTTCATGCCACATAGTTTGGTCACTCTTTTTTATGGCGATTTTTCATAGATATTTTATGAATAGACAGATATAAAGGTAGATTTATAGCGGAAACACCTATAGGGCAACAAACATGTTTTCTAAACTGCTGTGCACAGTCTATTAACTCTGACTCTGTTGATTTTGTAAGTTTTAATGGTGCAAAATATATTGTATAGTCTCTTTGAACCAAGGGGAAAAGCAAAAACTTCTTTACTAAGTGTCTGAGGAATGACGATAAGTTCGGGGATTGAACTACACGTATCCTGATTTTTCGTAAAAAATACACATTTTGGAGGCTACAGCCTTCGGCCTCGTATTCGAATTCTTCACATTACGGATTGAGGTTAACAGGCTTACTCTTTAACATCTTGCATGAAACAGTCTGATCTTCGCAGATTGCAATGATGAGTTCAAGCTATCTGTTAATTAGAACCAGCCAGTGCTATAACACTGCTTACTCTGGTCTAATTGCAATGCCACAAGACCTACAACCCCGTACATAAGCCTTATTAGAGTTATAGTGCACATCGTCTACATAAGGAACGGATGTTATTATCGGCTACTGATGTAGTAACTCAATGGCTTGTTATGGGAGGGTATATGTTTTTTGTGGTGTTCTTTAAGGAGTGCGGGTAAAACCATAGTTGCCATCCAACCCAAATAACGTCTTTACAAATTACACAAAAATACCACTAAAACATGAACAAGAAATTACACAAGGCCCCATCTTCGCTAGCCAAGGGTTTAATTCCGAGCTACTCTCCATAACAACCCTTTGCGGACCGTGCATCTCAAACCAGAATACACTGCTACGCAATTGATTGGCTGCATCGAAACTTGTAGGCACCAATCAAGTGGCGTGATACTGACTCGGCTACTCGCCGCAGACACTTTCTACCACTGTTTTAGTTCATACAAATATATCCGATCCTTCGCCATTGGCCGTTTTAACTCTGTGTTGATTCTCAACTAATTTTGGATGGTTGAATACCTCGCAACTTTTACGTTAAGTAATCGAGCAGCGTTGGTTACCCCAGTATGGCCATACTATATGTAATCGCATATGTTATTGGTTGGATAAAATTGTAACAGGGGGAGTTAACTGTTCCCTTTACTCAACAGAGGGCGTAACTGTATATTGTGGTTGGAGGAGCTCGCTCCGCCAAGGGTTGTAATGAAGATGTAGCTCGTAATGAAACCCATGGCAAGCGAAGATGAGAAGGCCCCGACATCAGACTAACAGATTACTTCATCTACATGAGTGGAACAGTTTTAATCGAATTAAAGCTAGAATGTTGCGTTATTTTGTGTGCATATGAAACCTCTGAGAAATCTTTGCAAAAAATTAAATCAACCAAATTATAGAATTGCACGTTCAATTGTAGCCGAATTGTGCGTTAAGTTTTTGCTATAACAATCTCTGCCCAAACTAACCGATTTATAGAACAGTGCTCTTATTA
>JAUELC010048211.1:0-12603 GCA_031471745.1 Cryptochiton stelleri
GATTGGGGTTTTACGCCGTACTTAAAGTTATTTCACTCATTTGACGGCGTGCCAGCCCAATAGGTGAAGGAAACCAACCCCTACGCCAACAAACAATGACGATATATAAGACAACCACAGGACAAAAGAAGACGCTGCAAACAGATCGACTTCATATTTCCCCTCAGCTCTGAGAGCACCAGGGCAACACGAAGCTCCCTCCAGCCACCCACATTGCATTTCACACCGTACATTATTACATGTACTTCATATATAAATAACGCTTTATTGCTGCTTTCTCAGTATGTTGCACAGAACTGAACTTTATTTTACTTGGCTGGCAACAGCGCCAACGTTACTGATGAAGGAAACCGACCGGCTTCGGTCATGCAGAACATTGAAAACTTTCCCGCATACCTTTATTTTCGAGGAGACATATAGCCGAAAGCCTACTCGATCCTACGAACAACATTGTTGAGAGGAACATCGCTACTTATTAAAAGACATACGTTTAACCGATGTGAAACCAGCACTGTTTTGATTTCCACCAATACAGTGCAATACCTTCTCCTATATATTATCGATATCAAAACAGTATAAATAAAGAAGAAATTAAAATATATTTTTAAAGTATTGCAAATAAGCGTCTTGCTAAAGTTTGTAAAATAAATAAATGGCCAATATCTCCAACTAAATGAACAAGAAAATAGAGTCATCCATATCCCCCCCGCCAAAGAAAATATATCTTTCGGTCAAGGGCGACAGTTAGGGGCGAATGTATCCACTATGTCCGAAGTCCAAACTTGCATCCATGGAAATAAAAATATGTATATATATCGGGGGATCCGTAATTGTAAATGTCACCACTGCAGTTCATGGTGAATGTGTCTTATAGCCAGTTAGCTAAAGATAGGCTTTAAGAACTGTTTCCACATATCAATTTAGTATAGAAGGTATTAAGATAAACTCCGAATATTGAAGCCATTTTCAATAGTATCTTTATTTCACTTATATTTACAAAACAACTGGTAAACCTTTGTTTTGTAATGCCTTTCAATGCATGTATTTTATATTCAATTCCATTTCTGACGATGGCTTTATAGCAGGATTAATTATCAAAGGGTGGTTATGTGATACTTTAATTATGTCTGTAGCTTACCCTGGCATATACCGCACATGACAGGACAGGCCTCGGGAACGTTGTTGTATTTCTTACAGTAGGATTGTGGCCATTCGTTTCCACAGTAGTACGGATCAGATTTTAGACAATTTTCTGGAAAAAAGATAAACAAATTTTAAAATCGTACTTACATATGGAATTCAAAACACATGTATTTTTTGTAATGATATTGTTTCTTTATGATGATACGGAACGTGATAGTTGCATAATTTTAAATGTTACGTTTTCATTTCTATATAAATTAGAGTGAGCTGCGCTCGAACAAATCCACATGTGCTAATAATGTCAGCGACCTAAGGAGTCCGCGTCACTTCACTCAAGCTTTGCACCTCTACGAATTATACAGCCACCGTTGTCAAATAAGTGAAATAGTTTTCAGTATGTCTTTTTTTTAAATCAACAGCATTACCAAATCAATCAAATCTACCAGGTGTTAAATCAACTGTTTCAATCCTGTAATATAAACTTACTGAATTGGCATAAATCTCCTGAGTAAAGATCGGAACAGGAACACGTACAAGTGTCAGTGTTAAGTTTTCCCCCATTTTCACACTGTTTTCCACCACAAGACTCTAAAAGAAGATTGAGTTGAATGGTGCATTTATTGAGAACACAATTATGTTCTTCTAGAAAAACACTATTAAGTAATTCTAAAACAAATTTCACTTCCATGGTTCATTAATTGAGAAGACAATTACGTTTTCTTTTTCCAGACTAACAAAGTACAATTATGTCCCAAGAAGAGTCGTCAACAGATTTGGAGAGGGGGTCTCGACCGAACGTACTTGAGTGAATACGTGCGTATAACGTGTGAAACCCAGAGTGTGTCATCATTCTAGCAGGTTTATTTATGAGTGAATTTTAACGAAGCTTGAAACACAGTTTGTTATGAAAATGTTTTGAAGCAACTCAAATTTCAGGGCGGTGGGACCAAACGATTTATGGCCATTTTAGATTTACGTTAAGAAAATACAAGAAGAAAGAATCTTACATACTGCTAGGATTTGTATCACTTGTGGTGGCTTATTATAGAAGGTTTTAACTCATATATTGGGTCAACTGCTATGTTGATGTCCTCGAACCGAATTTACACATATGGTTTCCATAATTGTTTACATTCGTATGGGGAAAAGTGATAGTCGTAAGTCACATGTAAGTGAGTATCATATCGCTAAGATAGTGCCAGGGAATGTGGCAACGTAAATACTAGCTTTCTACGGTTTCATGAAGCAATTTAAAAGTAATAAACACTGTCATAAATGATTAACTTTTCAATAAATGATTTAATATTTTGACCATATGCATAGAAATGAGTCAATGTGTAACAATACGATACAATGGAACAAATACTTTAAATCATCTCTGAGCTTAGGGCAACACAATCTGATTTGTTCAGCATTCTTATATTGTAAATGTGTACACTTTGTCTTATTGCGTCTTGCTTTTGGGCCCTTTGCTTGTCTTGTATCATGTCATTGGTTGCTGCAAGTGTCGGGTGAATTTCTTTCGTCCATTAGGCTGACACTCCGTCATATTAGTGAAATAACCTTAAGTATGGCGTGAAACCCTAATCAAACAAACTTAAGCCAGTTGCTGATTCGCTAAATCGCACGCCGGTTGACTTTATCTAAATGTCCTTGTTTGATACTCCAATGTATGTACAACTAGGGTTGCAAAAATTAAGCAAGTGAGGATACCATTTTGTGGCCACGTGATTTACGGCCGTTATGGTGATAGTTTACGTGATCATGAAAGAAATATTAACCAATGTTTCGGAAAAACGCATTAGTGCGAATACCATTACGCTGCGGTGTATGCGCATCTATGCCACACGCTTCCCTTTCTGCATTTGTGAATGAAAACGCCGCTTTAAATTTGGAAAACAAGATAAACCTTGTTACTAGAATGTATGTTTTAAACTGATGAGATAATACCACATATGGTTCCGTGCATTGGTCCTAACGCTATACTTACTTATTGGCAAATATGCTGGTAATGCCAAGCATATTATGGGGCACAAACCAGACAAATCGCTGACCCTAATTAATCAATGTGCATACCGCTTTCAATATTCGACAAAAAGGTGCATCAGTATAGAACCAGTTCCTGTCATCGATTAGAAAATGATCTTCACCCTGACTGATTCAATAAAGATTATTCTAGTTAATGCAGCAGTCCAGTAAAAAAAAAACTAAACCTCTAGTTGACAAAACCATACTGCAGTCCGTCTTACAGTTCGTCTTACATCTAATAAGGAATTCAAATTACCTTTACATAATCCGCACATAATGGGGCATTCAGAAGGAACGTTGTTGTATTTGGTACAATAGCTTCTTGGCCATTGTGTTCCACAATAAAACGGATCCGTCTTCGGGCAGTTTTCTGTAAAATAAGAATAATTAGGCGCTCAAACATGGTATGATTTTGCTCCGTGAGTCGGTGAATGTTCTGTAACTCATACACATTGTCCATGTGTCTGGTCGGGGCACCCGAATAAGCATTTAAAGGATATGAATAAGCAGTTAGCCTGAGGGAATATACTGGTATGTGGAAATTAATATTCCCTAACTTCTTAAAAACAATGAGAAGAGGCTCGTTATGCTTGTCGAACGATTCCCAATTAGACTTATAATAATGTTTTAGTTCCATACATTGGTGACTTTGACTCCCACACATTATACCCATTTATATCCATTATGATCTTTAGGGACTTATACAATAAATGTTGGTTGCACTGTGACAAATCCCTATTTAACAAAACATTTCTAATAACATGTGCCTCTCCAACGTATTTACTTGTTGTAAACACTGTTTAATTGGCCCGCTTGCAGAACGTAACCAGTCAGCTGCGTCATGTAATTATAGCCACAACCGTGTAGGCCGACCAATATACATGTATTTAAGAGTATTTTTAAAATAAAATCTCACTTGTTTGGCAACGGGTTCCTGTAAATGGTTTTTGGCAGGAGCAGGAACACGTCTGGTAGTCTAGCTTCCCACCATTATCGCATGCTACTCCTGGACATCTTCCTAAAAACAGTCCGTGGAAAATATTCAGAAACCGATTTAAGAAAAAGGCCATGTTCATTAAGTCACTGGTACGCCTACATTTGCCATAGCTAAATTTTCCATCTCCATTATTTGGCATTTAATGAAACCAAAGACGTATGCTAATGTGTGTTCATAAGCCTTTTCATATGATTCATATTCTTGAGGAAGATAATCCCATCGAGAAGTAAATACCTATATGTTACGGTTTCAGTAGTAAAGAGACAGCAAAGTGCAAAGTGTTGAAGACACCGCAATCTGTTGATTGTTGATCTTTTGGTATAGCCGGATAGCACTGTCGACTGTGCATGTAACATCCAATTCCCTACGAGTTTTTGCAATGGAACTTGTGTTGATTTTTGCTAAACATATACATTATTCTTGCTCGAAATATGTCCAGAAAAATCGAAAGAAGTCAACAATTCAGTTCATGACCATTACAAAAGTTCAACCATGGGCTTTTATGTTTATCTTCCTCAAGACCCGGATAGCACATGTGCACTGGACACTGCTATCTGGTCTATTCCTGCAAAAAAAACTTCAACTTACAAAGGGATGAAAAGAAAAATGTGGAAACAGTTATACGGGTACGATACTTGGGATTTTCCGATTTTATTCTTACCTCGTTCACAGGTGTCACCCTCATAACCAAGTGAACATTCACACGAACAGGTGTCGGAGTTCAGTTTGCCTTGGTTCATACATTTCTTCTTCCCACACGGCGCTTAAATTATAACAAAACAACATAAGTATTAAGTTCTCTTTTAAGCTTTAATTAAGCTGTAGGTAAAGTGCGAATACGCTTGCTGACAGTGTGCATTGTCTTTAATAGTACTGTGTGGATTTTAATCTTGCTGTATGGGTCCTTGTAAAGATTTCTAAAATTATTCACTGGCAGAAGGATGACGATTAATAAAAAATGGATAAATCATCTCATGTTCTAGATAAACTCTCAGAGACAAGTTATAAATAGTTATAGATGTTTATGAATTTGAGAGAAAAACCACCAAAAAAAACAGACGCGATCCAAAACCGATTCGATGTAACTGATCACTATATTGCAGTAATATAATTCAATGTATTAAATACTTATTTTCAGTTCCAAATTGTGCCACAATATAATAAAATTTATATAGGAATTTATATTCATGTTACCTGAACACAATCCACACATAATTGGGCATGCTGTTGGCACATTACTATAGACAGTACAGTACTTCTTCGGCCATTGGGTTCCACAATATGTTGGATCGAATTTTGGACAATTTTCTGCAGAAAAAAGGGGACAAATTCTACCAATGTAAGAGTATACCGTATACACATTAAGACATCCGATGAATATTTATCAATTCAGAATATCTCCTATTGTGTCGAAAAAAAATTGAATTTATTTTCAACAACAGATTGACCATACAATCATACCGAATACAAGAGCAAATGTCTACTTCAGAATTATAGAATCAATATTAACAAATAGGTATAAGGATTCTTTTGCACATTGTTTAAAAATGACCTTTGAAACGGTGCAAGGAAACAATGAATCCAATAATCCTTCCGAAAAGTCCTATACTTTTTATTTGGTCAAATCACCCCTGAATAAATGGCGGTTTGATGAGTGCACCATTTTGTTATATAATCGTGTTAACAAGGAATTTTATGTTCACATTTCGTGGGGAAATAATATAATTTTATAAATTCATATTCCTACAAACCATACCCTAACGACCTAATGACATGATTGATAACATAATTATCATATAAGAACAGTATGTACACACATACATAATAAATAAAAAGATTAACAAGCTAAAACAATAAAATTAAATTAAAATAATAATAAGAAAAAAAATATAAATCACTTACTGGTTGAACAGAAGCGTCCAGTAAATAAGGGTGTGCAAGAGCATTGACAATTTTGAACGTTCAAAGTTCCGCCATTTTCACATCGCATTCCAGGACATTTTTCTGTTTGAACAGGGAAAAGAAACCATAAGCCTTGCGCTAACTGTTGAAAATATTTAACTGGATATTTTAAAAATATTCTATATATTTATTATGAATGATCCATAATTATTGTTGTCTATAGATTTTCCAACATCTACAATGCTTTGATTTCCAAAATAAAATATTGGAATCTGTGTATAAACGTTAATATTATTTGGGTCTTGCAGATGAAAAATATTCAAAGTTGCGATTTGTGTAATTGTACACAATACTTATATCCGTTTGTTTGATTGGGGTTTTATACCGTACTTAAGGTTATTTCACTTATATGACAGCGTGCCAGCACAATGGGTGACGGAAACCACCCCTACGCCACTGACTCCGAACAATGACCAGATACAAGACAACCACAGGACATAACAGGACGCCACATCCAATCGGCTCTGTGCTGCCACTTAGCTCTGGGAGCACCTGGTCAACAGTAAACTTTCTTCAACCTCCCGCCAACCAATATTCAGTCTAGTTGATTTTTAACGAATCTCTATTATTGCCCACGAAGATTAAATATATGCCCAGAATCAGTGTTTTATGTTACCTAAACGAGTTTTTTTTCTATTCATGAATTGGATGTGCTGTAGCTGATTTGCGGATTCTTCTGCTGTCTCGGTTCTACTCCATATAAGGACCTACAGGAATCCGATTCTGTGATGTCACATACAGTAAATTCCACACTTCGTACTATTGCACAATGTTACTGTCATGTGGTTGTCGTGTATATTGTCATTGTTTGTTGCCAACGTCGTGCGAGGGTTTGTTTCCTGCACCCATTGGACAGGCATCCTGCCATGTGAGTGAAATGACCTAAAGTACGGCTTAAACCCCAACTAATTTTTTTGTTATAAATGTGGTGTTATATTGATTTGTTTAATGTTTGTCGCACCTGTTTGGCAATATTTTCCCCTGTATTCCGAAGGACACGAACATGTGCAAGTGTTAGCATTGAGTGTCCCGCCATTTTGACATTTCAGATCGTTACACGGATCTACAATAGAAGATAAAGCACATAAATAATAAAGCCACAGGGATAGAATCAGGAGAACTAATCATACTTAAAACTGTGGTTATGTTTAATACTCTATAGTACTGTAGATGGGACATCCTCAAAGTTGACTCTAAAAATGTACAAACAAAAAATAGCCCATAGTCAAGATAATTCTCAATACTTAAAGGTTACAGTATTTACAACTGGATAAAGTACGAAAGTAACTCTGTTTAAAGAGTGGTGTACATGGTCTATTGGTAAATTGCTAATTGGCATATATTTATTGATTTTTCTACGTTTAACGTCGTGATGGGGTTTCACTTTAATAATGACTTTACATTGCCGATGGTCGGTGTTAAACCGAAAGAAATCTCATGAAATGAACAACCCTGCAATCTGGAAGGCACTGTTGAACTAGGGTCTAGGGATTCGATCCTGTCTATGTTCATTTTTGAGCCACCGAGTATTAGTTTAACTTGACCTAGCAGACACGTTAATTTAATTTTTAGTTCAAGTAAATTTTAACAGCAGATCAGCCATTAAAACGTTTAATATATAAATTTGATATGCATATTTAATTTGTTTTCAATTTGATCTAGGAAACAGTATAAATACTTATCTTACCTGAGCAAATTCCACACATTATAGGACACGAAGTAGGAACGTTGCTGTATTTAGTACAGAAAGACTTCGACCACTGTGTGCCGCAATGACCGGGATCCGATCGAGGGCAATTTTCTGCGAACAAGAAAAACAAACATTATGTTATTAAAAAATTACGCGATATGTATCTATTGTGTTAAAACAATATGGTCCTGACAACAGACATGGAACAAAAAGGCATATGATAGATATAAATCGTAAGAGAAATTTGATGATAATACAGTTATGGTTGTTACTTTTATTGTTGTTCGTGTGTTTTATTAGGGTGTTTGTTTCGCTCATATGACAGCGTTCCTGCCCAATGCGTGAAGGAAACCCACTCGGTGTACCTTGCAACACCCAATGACAAGATACAAAAAAAAACAGGACATACAACCTGGTGTAATGATAAATTGCAAATTTACATCCCATCGAATTGACTTGGTATACTGCCTATTAGGTCAAGAGCGCTAGTGCACATTTTGTTCCCACCTACCAACCGCTTGTAACTTCTGTGTGCCCTGAAACACCTATATGGTTGGTTTACATGAAGTCACGCACTGATTTTGTATACTTTTTAACACCTAGTTGACTAACATCTATTTTTAATTGATTGATTAATGATTGATTCGTTCATTGTTTGGTGTTTAACGCTGTGCGCAAGGGTATTTCACTCATATGACGACCGTGTACTACAATAGCAAATAGCCACACTAACACAACCATAAAATGTGAAGTGTTTTGATCTGTTGGAAAAATGATGTTCTTCCAGTGCTAAGTAAAGACAACATGCCTACTGTCCTTAGCCAAAGGGCCCAACAGCTGTGTGTATTTTGTTAGGTCAAGGCAGAGTTAATAAATTAACAAACGGTCATAACAGAAAATATTTGGTTAAAAACAGTGTTTTCATTTTGCGGTTGACATACTTTTTTGACAAGTGTTTCCTGAGTATAATTTATCACAATGGCATGAGCAGGTTTCCGTATCTAGCTTTCCGCCATTCTGGCACTTCTTACCGTTACACGGAGCTGAAACAAAATATAAACCGTCTGAGCAAAATGTCAACAACTACGGTCTGTTTAAATGCATATAATGGGATTGTTCTGAAGTATATTAGATAATAAATCAGATTTCATGTATAAAACATATTAATGAAACAACAACTAGCTCTTGACTTTTCATATTTAGTCTGATTATGGTGCTAGTATCGTTACTGAAACATTCCCTTCTAATAAACCAGGAAGTTTAGTATCCATATTCTTGTCATGCCCCTGCGTTTTATTTATGTCTTGTTTTTGCCTTACAGTATTTGTTATAACTGTGGTAAATGCAGTCAAATGAAGCTTCATTGTACATGTATTAACAACAATCATTGTTATAGTTCTGTCCTTTTGGGAGCATATAAATGCAATCGCAAAGGCAATTTTTTTCAATTGCGGTGACAATATCAATGAAATCATGGTCTTTCGCCGTAAAGCAAATAATTACACTCTTCAATCTTTTATTCATTGTAAACAAATACAGAAAAGGACGAAGGACGTTATTTGAAAATCAAATATATAACAAAATAGTCACCATACCTTTGCAAACTCCGCACATAACAGCACACTCTCTTTTCACGTTAGAAAATAATTTGCAGTACTCAATGGACCATTGGTCGACACAGTATGCAGGGTCGGATCGCGTTTCACATTTCACTAAAAAAAACAAAATATAATATATTAATGAAATAGTTTACCGCATATAGTTTTTTATGTTCAATTGCTCATTATTAGCAAAACAGTTATGTTGTCCTTTAGCGAAAAAAATATAAAGTATTACAATATTATCCCATAAAAATTCACTAAATACCTTTTTTTTTGTCAGTGTATGAAATGACATACTATTTCTTGTTGCGATGTTCATATAGATATTAACGTAATAAAGGTATATGTTATAGATGTCCACCTATATGACATGGTTGTCCACCATACAGGACACCGTTTTTTATAAACTCTTGTGAATCGTATGTCTGCTCAGACACTTTATTTTAAGTTTTCTCCTTTTTAACGGTTGCGTCTTTCCTATTATCGGTAATTAATATTTGGTTTGCACTTTGTCCGTGGTAAGTGTTATATGAGCAGACAAATATTGTATTTATTTATTCTTTTGTTGTATCATGTTGGTAGACAAGGTATTTCATTCATATATTGAGTCGACATTGCCGATTTTTGGTGCAAACTCAAAGGAATTAAAAAAACAACAACCCTGATCTCCGAAGTCAACAGAAGGCATGGAGCCTGGACAAACATTTCAGGCTAAACAATTACAGCCCTCTGTCTAAGGGCAGCATGTTCCGAGCATAATCATGCTGTCTTCGCTTAGCACTGGAGGAACATGAATTTTCCAACAGAGCAAAACACTTCACAGTTTTTGGTTTGTGTAAGTGTGGCTTTAGACCGTTGGAGTACACCATATTCATATAAGTGAAATACCCTCTAGTACGGCGTTACACACTAATCAATCAATCAATCGCTAAACACTTACATGTTTCACAGGATTTGCCACTGTAAGGGTATTTACAGTCACATGTACAAGTTGATGTATTGATGCGTCCGCCATTTTTACACGACACTCCGGGACATGGTGCTGGAAACAAAAAAGAAGCATTGCAATCAATACTACATACCTTGTTTAAGTAGGTTTTCAGTGGAAAAGAGTGGATAGTTTTATAACACTACTGTCTACATACAGTCAATTAAAGCTGAAGAAAGGTCGACAGTTTCGCAGTTATTGGTAAAGTCATATGAAGTTGCGTAGGCATCGACGTTTGTTGTCTAGGGGTTTAATACCATACTTACTGTTATTTCACTCATAACACGGCGGTGGCTCATCCGGACAGGGCAAAGAAATACAGTAAGTGCTTGTTTTTTTTTCACTGGAGTATGATCTTGACCGAAGGCACCATGCTTCGCTGTCAACGTATTTTCGGCAACCATTCGTGGCTCTCCCCAATTAGGGCGAGCGCCAAGCGAGATACTAACAATGACTGTTTAAACGTCAATAGTCTGACTAGATCATGGATCGCGTTAAACACCAATCAACCAATCATTTTTAACGGGAAAAGTAATTTGTATGTTATTACGTAAAATTATGTATTATTTCTTTCTATCTACCGAAAGGTTAAGGTTACCATTCCCTTTTAAAATGTGTGGAATTAGTGTAGACTCTACATGGATACTTACTATGGTGTAGACAAAACAGTTAGTTCCGTGGTTATGATTGATTGATTGATTGATTGATCGATTCATTGATTGATTAGTTGATCGGTGTTTAACGCCGTGCTCAATGGCATTTCACTTTAATGACGGCGGTATTCTCTAACAGAATATAACCACACTCGCACAACTATAAACATGTTAAGTGTTTTGCTCTATTGGAAAAGTAATGTTTCTCCAGTGAAAAGTAAAGAAACGTGACTATTCTCGGATCATGCTACCCTAAGCGAGAGGACCGTGTTTACGTGAGTCACATTAAAAGTTAACATTGATTGGAATTGAAACATTTGTTGGTCAACGGAATTGTATTGGCCCTAGTTCTACCGATAAAGTATACAGTATACGAATTGTTTGATAAAAACTATTTTTAAATGATACTGTGCAAGTTTCAATGCATGGTACTAACATATGTACTGAGATTTAATTTCTTACTTTCCAAACATTGCGGTCCAAACCATGGAGCGTTACATGAACATCTACAGGTGTTTATGTCCAGTTTGCCACCATTAAAACAATACTTGCCACCACAATCTGTAAAAATATAAATGACATTCAAACCATACAAATATAATTCATTGAATGTTTTAGTCGAGAAATATATCAAAACCTTTCAAATGGCACGGGATTTTTTGTTTTAACATTGATAGAATAGAATTATAGACATTGACCAAAAAAGCTGCAAAATAAAGAACATAATAAAAAGATAAAGATCGTATGTAATCTTGCTATGAACAAAAAAAATATAAAATACATATTTAAATCGTAAATAGCATATGAAACATAAACAATTGATAACTTGACATAGAATATTTGCATATGAAACATATACAAATCATTGTAACTTGCTATACAAAACTTGTCCCTATTTACTACATGTACATACAAGAGTCAACTTGCATTTGAAATATATACATTTGATAACTTGCAAATTATTATTAGTAACTTGCACATGAATTATATATAAATGGTAACTTGCAATTATAACTTACATATGAAATACAAATGTCAACTTGTCACAAACGATTTGCACATAATATATGTACAAAAGGTAACTTGTCGTAGATAGTTTGCACATAAAATATATATTTATTTTATTAGATACAAATAGTAACTTGCTACAGAAACGTGCACGTAGATCATATACAAGGAATTAATTTACAAAAAGGACTTTCATATGAAATTTATACAAATGGTAACTTGCCATAGACGAATTGCATATTAAATATAGCAAGTGATAACTTGTATATATGGAAGAAATAGATGAAATATATAGAAACAATGCCTTCTTCATCAGATATATCTCACGGCATTTCGCTTATTTGACCTCTTGTTACTTTTCAGGAGACCAAAATAAAACTTCTGGCTCCCTACTTCCTTCCGTATTTCCACCAGGTATACACTATCCAAATCTCAGAACAATTGTGACATTTTGGGAGAAAGTAGTCAATTAAGTCAGTGTAACACTAATATCAACGATAACAACAATACAGTGAGTTAGACCTAGACTTGTT
>JAUELC010048322.1:0-12601 GCA_031471745.1 Cryptochiton stelleri
GTTCTGTTGTTTTGGAGAAAGTTCTGGAATGTTCGTATACATGAAAGTTTGTTGACAATAATTATATGCTGCTTTGTTATACTATTTTCTGGAATGATATCATACTCTAGAATATGCTTAGCTATATATTTATTCATTCAACCATTGTTGAGAGAGCATTTTATTTTAGAGCACATGTACTAGAATTATATATTATGTTCTAGTCCAGTCGAGTTTGTTACCAGTTTTTATAAGGTCCATATTGGAGTTCAAATAGTAATATCTGTTTATATTTTGTGCCTTTACTGTCCAAGAGACATTTAAATACTATTTCCATGCGAGGAACTTTAATGCACGTTCATGTACGATTTCTCGACTGAGGTCGATACAGACATTGTATTTTGCGCTATCCTGGATTTACACTGAGTTTAATGAACTGTTAACGAAGTTTGCCGAAGTATATATAGAGCTCTTGCTCCCCGGAGCGTTACAATACCCTACGTGGATCGATATTAGTATATTTCCTGAGAGGAATCCTCAACATCCAGGACCATTTTAAGGCATAGATTTGTTTTATAAACTGGACAGTATCATTCATCACTTATAAATAACAAACAAAATGTATATATTTGTATATATTATGACTTGTTGTAGTAATATTATCGTATTACTTGTATAATAAATATTGTTATTGTTATATAAAATTTGCTGGTCTTTTATTTTTCTTTGTGGTCACTTTTATTAGTTTTGGTATTGCGAATTGTATGGTAACATTCGGGCAAACCTTTACATATAAAAACATAACAATGGACTTAGTAAGGACTATGAAGAATAAAGTAAAGACGATCTTTAGGGGTATTTAATACTGTATCTGGGGTATCTTGTAAAGGCTGCCTGTGAGGAATCTACTTAATTCTGTATGTTGGATATCCTCTAAAGATGATATGTATGTATCAAAATTGTCTCTCTGGGTAATCTACCAGATGCGGAGTGTGTGAAATCTGTTAAAGACGATATTTAGGAGGAGGGGAGGGGTGTATGAAATGGGTAATCTACTAAAGACATTCTGGTGTTTTTTATTTGATAGCCGAAAAGATACACAAACTATCAAATTATTAATAAAACTATATTTTCCGCTGGAACGTATAGTCATTGTTTCGCTCCAACTTAACGTAACATCTTATATTTGGTGTGATCAACTCATCTATTTGAGTAATTTCCTGCAAATAAGCCATGACTGTCTGTGTGTGTTGTAAGATAATTACAACCCCCTAAATAAACATGATTCAAGTAAAGAATCTTTGAATTTCAGCAATATCCTACAAAAGAATCCCACACCTATTCGTTTGGTGTCCATCTATGGTATTGTACAAAGTGCTTCACTTTCAACAGCTAACTACTACTTAGCACAGATAATCTTTTTTATGGATTCACAACTTCTAAATTAATTAAGATGTGTAGGTGATGCTTCTCACATTGTGTTCAAGTCAATGACATCCCAAATGTATATCTTCGAAACCAGAGATCAATGACGGATGCTAGCCATCAGCCAAACTCTGAAGCAGGAAAAAAAGGATTCGATATGTACTGCCCTAACCAAACCAAATTAAATATTATAAAGACATATATAGTAATTGTGTACAAAGAAAACAAACCACGTATGAAGTTAGAGAGTAGGTTATATTGTTCAGCATCAGTCTTGGAGTGTTCATTTCATCAGAGATGATCACCGTTTTCAGAAAATCTGTGTCCTTCAGCAATGATTACATTATTTATGTTTACCTTCAATAGTTTTGTGTTACTACCCTATACATTCTGTGAGAACTATGGAATTGTACATTGGACGACGCCGCCATTTCAGTTTTGCTGACAAGCTAAAATTCTCATTTGTAGCGACCATTGACGTTTGCAATTAGTGGCTGAGTCTTTGTAACTTTGATAATCTGGAACGATAATTGTTGGTCATGATATTCGTGCCGCATTTACAGTCAGATACAACAACTCAGAATGATATGATGACCGTATCGATTGGTTACCTGGTCATATCCAAACGAACGCAAACGTATCTATCACGGTAAACAGGTTTCTCTTAGTGTGACATCAATACAATACACGTATAAACTGATCAGAAATCTGTCAAATTCTATGTATACACATTAAAAATGTATAACCTTTAAAGCCACCGATAACTAAGTGATAACTATTTTATAAGTAAATACTGACTGTTACGGGTTGTTGACATGAGGTAATAGTATATTTTCTTGACCAGATTATTCCGTCATCAGTTGATCTCTTACAATTCCTTCAGACTCCCCTATTTTTCGATAATACAGTTCCGGCGCCAGAGGCTATCTTCGCATGAAGTAATATTGTGTGAGTCAGTTGAAGAATGAATGCTCCGCAGTCAAGTCATATTACAGAGGAGTTTTCCAGAATATGTGTATCTTTAAATACTCATTACTGTCATGTTTAAAATACTAAGTGACATAAACTGGATTCTCCACCAGGCCAACATTATGTTACACGGAGGCGGACATCTACACTTCTTGTTGTTCTATGACTACGATATGAACTGTAAAATGTCATTAGAGTATCGAGTAAGCTATTAAAGTGGATGAGGCAATATTTCGAAATTGATATGATGACAGTGTAAAGATATTCGGATTTTCTTAGACTTCATTGACATTAACATTTATTGGGCTATTGCGACCGGCGCAAATATTACCATTTTTCCTGTTATGTTTCTGCTGTACTATATAGGGGGCCTTCACGCTGGTGACATTTTATGCTTCAGATAGAACAACGTGAGGGCAATTACATTTTGAAATTGATGGATCCACGAAAGCCTACGCGTCATTTGAACCGCATTGTGTCATGGTGCAATGTTCCTAGAATAAATTTAATATCTTCTCAAGTAGTAGTCACCTGTTGAAAGTGAAGAATTTGGTCAAACGACATAGATGGATTTTATCACCAAAAGAATTATTGTGTAAGATATAGCTGGAATGTTTATATTTGAATCCTGTTCATTTAGAGTCTGTTTGATAAATTATTTGCATGCATCTTCGACTACCTTGCAACACAAATGGATAGTCATGGATTATTTGAATGAAATTGCAAAAAAATGAAATAGCATGAGTTGATCACACAAAACACCAGATATCACCTTAAGATGGCGCGGAAAAATCACTACGTTCAACACATAACAAAAATGTTTTTTATAAATAATTTGATCTTGAGGACTTGATCAACTATCAAAGATAAAAGCATATTGACAGCAATCGGTAGAATAGCATGAGATGTTTTGATTACATTAAACTTGTGGTATAGAATTTAATCCAGGCGAAAATGAACAACTTCCAAAATTGTACGACGGTATATTTTTTTTAAAATAAATCATTTGGGATCAATTATTTTATCCTATATGGATCCAGACTATAGAGATTCGCAGTCTTCAATGGGTTAGAACTTGGAAGCATTATATCGTGAGCCTCTGTAGCTCAGTCGGCATATTGTTGGGCCTGTAACCCAAATTTCCCGGATACGATTCCTAGTGGAGTTAAGCAGTTCTTTCTCTCTGCATTTATAAAAAAAATATAAATATCATACAGTACACATAGCAAGAGAAACAGACACACAGGTAAAGGTACATGTAAGAAGAACATTGATTAACGTTGTAATGTCTTTTGTAGATTACCAATTTTAATACATCACCCAAATATCGTCTTAAGCAGATTCCCCAAACTCTGGGAAGATTATCCCGAGAACCTGTTTAGTACAGTTCCCCACATACCGTCTTTAGAAGATACGCCACATACAGTATTAAGTAGATCCCCACACAGACCGTCTTTAGTTTGTTCCACAGAGTCCTTATTCAGTTCATTGTCATGTTTTATATGTAACATAATATGAATGTCTGTGTTGACAAATCTATGTATATTAATTTGTATAAAGTCTCAATTAATTCAATTATATCTCCTTTATTTGAGTTTCTGGATACAAGCCAATGAAGAACACTACAAAGTAATACTACAGAACAAACACGAGATGATCAGTGAAAATATCCTTATCTTGCCAAAAACGTCAATTTAAAGTAAAAGTCTATCATCGAATTGGTTTTGCGTCATTAATTTGACAAAAAATTCAACCCCAAGATGTTTTATTTTATAAAAAGAAGTAATGGGAATCGTGTCGTAAATACCGAATTTCGCAACAGTTTGTTTATTCTGGCAAGCTGCCTCTAACTATCATCAAGTTAAATACTGCTGGTACCTTATGCTCTGTCTAATCCTGTTACACTTCACAACCGTAGCTTATGGTAAATCAATCTCATCACACTGTTTTTCAAGATAAATTTCTTACTTTTCTAGATCTATCAAAAGCCTTCGATATTGTCGATCATAATGTCTTCTGCTATGGTTTTCATTCTCCTTGGTGTAACAGCTATCTATCAAATCGCTTTCAAGCTGTCTCAAATGATGGTGTTTTCTCTCCATTATCCCCTTTCGAGTGCGGAGTGCCTCAAGACACTATCTTAAGACCTATACTTTTTATCATATACATCAATGACCTAGTTTCTTCTTCCAGCCTATTGGACTTTATCCTTTTTGCTGATGATACAAGCGCATATTATTCATCTCACAGTATCATTGAAGCTATCAATGTAATGTCCCAAGAACTACAGCATTTACAAAACTGGCTCTCTGCAAACTATTTTTCTTTGAACATTAATAAAACCAAATGTATGATAATAAAACCCTTTCGTCGCCGCCTACCCCCATACACACCTAATTTAATTCTTGGTGGAACACAAGTAGAAATAATCCCCGAATTCAAATTCTTGGGAATAATATCCAATGATAAACATTCCTGGTCATCCCATATCAAATATATCTGCAATAAAATATCCAGAAATCTTGGCATCATACAGCAAATAAAAAACTAATTTAACTAAAAACCTCTTATTATCATATATTACTCTTTGATTTATCCGTATTTATCGGGGGGAAACACTTATCAGGGTCACTTGACACCATTAGTCCTGATCCAAAAACGAACAATTTAGATCATATCTTTATCACCAAAACGTCAATCAACTGCACCCATTTTAAAAATCTTAAAATTCTTAACATATTTAAAATAAACCAATTGGCATCTAACATAAATTCTTCCACCACTCTGAATTGCTCTCCTATGACTTTCGCTGCTCACTCAGCAAACAAAGCATTACTACCTGACTAAAACTCCTAGTTAAAATCTAAACATACCTCAAAATCATTTAAATCTCATACATACCTTATCTAATTGTATTAATGTTTTACATGTGTCAACCATATGGTTATTGTCCTATGTTATCTACCAAATTTCATATTTTTTTCGGGATAGAACTAGTTCTTATTGAACTCTACTCCCACCATTTACATGTTCTGTAACTACTCTATTAACTTTCATAAATATACGTATGGTGAAATAAAATTCAATTCAATTAAAATACTGTTGCCATGATGTAAGTCATTGCCGCCCAGAATTCAAAGATTTTCTCTCATTTCTTCAGCGACAACATTATGGTCACGGCAACGGGCAATGTTTCCAGTCGCGTGGTATCTCAAGGAAACCGTTCATAAGTCAACCAGCACTGGTAACAACAAGAAACACCAATATATTACATCACTCCATACTTAATAAAAGACTAAGACATGATAAATGTGACGAAATGAGACACAGCTTATAAGGCAGAAAAATATATTGGCATAAAATAAATTTGGGCCTGTAGATTATCCAAACACCACAAACACCTATGTAGTGTGTAATTCTATATCAAATTGACGACTCATTGTGGCAATAGGCATAGTTTTCGATCTATAGTGAAAAAAAAATAGTGTTTGG
This sequence comes from Cryptochiton stelleri, assembly GCA_031471745.1. NCBI lineage: Eukaryota > Metazoa > Mollusca > Polyplacophora > Chitonida > Mopaliidae > Cryptochiton > Cryptochiton stelleri. The sequence continues at coordinate 5,866 of JAUELC010048322.1, forward strand.
CCGATGGCGAGAATACAGACAGGGTATTGTCGACGATTAAGATAAAATAGTATCTGATCGATGGTGATGATAGAAATAGTATTAGATTATGAGGATAGCAATAGTCTCTGGTCGATGATAAGGATAAAAATAGTCTACGGTCGATGGTGAGGAGAGATAGAAGTGTCTGATCGATGGTGAGGATATAAATAGTATTAGGTTGATGATGAGGAGAGTAGAGAGTGTCTGGTCCATGGTGAGGATAAAATAGTATCAGGTTGGTGGTGATGAGAGATAGAGAGTGTCTGGTCCATGGTGAGGATAGAAAAAGTGCCTGGTCGATGATGATGATAGAGATAATTTCTGGTAGATGGTGAGGAGAGACTGAGAATGTCTGATCGATGGTGAGGATATAAATAGTATTAGGTTGATGATGAGGAGAGTAGAGTGTCTGGTCGATGGTGAGGATAGAAATAGTATCAGGTTGGTGGTGATGAGAGACAGACAGTGTCTGCTCCGTGGTGAGGATAGAAATAATATCAGGTTGGTGGTGATGAGAGTAGAGAGTGTCTGGTCCATGGTGAGGATAGAAATAGTATCAGGTTGGTGATGAGGAGAGTAGAGAGTGTCTGGTCCATGGTGAGGATAGAAATAGTATGAGGTTGATGGTGATGAGAGATAGAGATAGTTTCTTGTTAATAGTGAGAATAGAAATAGTATCAGGTTGGTGGGGATGAGAGATAGAGAGTGTCTGGTCGATGTTGAGGATAGAAATAGTTTCTGGTCGATGGTGGGGATAGAAATAGTATTAGGTTGTTGGTGATGAGAGATAGAGAATGTCAGGTCCATGGTGAGGATAGAAATAGTATTAGGTTGGTGATGAGGAGAGATAGATAGTGTCGATGGTGAGGATAGAAATTTTAAGGTTGATGGCGAGGGGAGATGATGGTAGTATGAAAGTAGCTTAAAACATTTAAAAACGTTAAATAATTTATAATTAAACCTGTCAGGACATACAAAATTGTACACATCATTCTTCATATCTTGAAACAGTGTCGATACCTGATCCCTTATTTATGTAAAGCAAAATAATATTTCATAATGTTAGCACCGAAGTAATTGTCATAAGATATATTACTACCTACAAGGCATTGTCTTTTTGTTCTCTAAAAGGATCAATGAAATGATCAATTCCAGATTCAGATAAATCATTTATTCTAATTTCTTCCCAACAATTTATGGTTCTCTAAGGACTTGGACTATCTGTGGTGTAAGAGAACCAATTCATATTCTATAATACTTTATGGATTTTTTAAAGTCACCTAAACTCTCGGAGGGGATAAATAAATATGACAGGTCAAAAAATAACAAACATAAGTCGCTCTGAAGTTTCTTTCAATTTCGTGATGTTTATTATTTTGTTTTATTTGTTTACACTAGCTTTCCATTCATTGTTGGCCTTTTATTACCACCGATATCGTAGCCTACTCTAGGGATACACGAGAAAGTTGCTTGAGACAAACACAATCACAGCAAAGTCATTTATCTGATGAGGGTGAGAGAGAGGAAAATCACAATTTTATGACCATCAGTTGGTTATTGCAGAAATTACAAATTTCCATTTTTACTTTGAATATTGTGAACTAAAAAATGCATCCCATATTCTCTGGATTGAAACAATTTATTGTTTGGTGATACAAGAATGTAACAGGACTATCAAAACCTGGCCAAGTATGTATAGTACATGTCATTACAGTCACTCTTTTTATATTGATTGATTGATTGATGGATTGTTGATCGGTGTTTAACGCCGGTCTTAAGGGCACTTCACTGATATGACAGTGGTGTACTACCAACATTAAAAACCAAAACAACTCAACACAACAATAATGTGAAGTGTTATTTATAAATGCTCTGTTGGAAGAACAAAAACCTCCCTCCACAGCTGACAGCATTAGTAAGTTCAAAACATGGGCCTACTGCCCTTAGCCAGAGGGCGACTCTTTTCTAATATAAGTATATAAATTAAGGTTAGAAGGCTTCTTTTTATGACAGAGAAGTGGATTTACAGAAAATAATTCTTAATTATGTTAGCCTTCTGTTAACTATCGTTCAAGGGTTATCATATACGAGGTTAGGTCTGTGTGTGATAATTAAGCTGAATAACAGGACGTCTTCATCACTAAGCTTCTCTGAGAGACTGTATAGACAATTTGGGATATAGAATTACCCCATGTACCAAGCTGTGTCTGTGTATACTGGTTACTGTAATGACAGTAGACGTTCGGTCATTAAAGAAACTGTCCGATTACTACGGACATTTCACAAAACAGTATTTAACATTATTAGTACACAGGTCGTGGTTCATCTAGACGCTGTTTTTATTTCTAGCAACCTTGAACCGATCTGTTAATGAAGTGTCTTATTCAATACAGTCCCTTCTTACACCAAACTGACGACAGTCAGTTGAACCAGACAAATGGAGACAATACACTCAAATATAATATCTTAGTAGGTATACATGTGGCTTAAACTTGCCAGTGTTGGTTTATTGACTTGTACCGGATACGTATGAGTGTTATACGGGATAATAAGAACAGATCAATGCAACTAGTTAAATCATATGGCTTATGACGGGATTTGGTAGACAGTCTGTGGATTATTACGGTCCATTATGTGTTTGTTATTTAGTTAATTCTATTAATTATTATTAATCGCTTTCGTTTTCAGTGATGAAAATATTATCACTCCTTGTAGGTTTATTAAGTCTGACAATTGTTATTGTTATTGGTGCTGTTGATATTTGTATGTTTAATAAAGTCCGCTAATTGATTTATATTTACATGTATTAATCCCTCCGTCAATTGTCATATGCTTATTAAGTTCGGTACTGTACATGAATCATGGTGCGTTTGATATGCCCGTCAATATACACGGTTCATTGTAAGCGTGTTAGTCACTCTGTCAATTGATATGATTAATTGTATTTTTATTAATCAGTCGACATTTCTCAATACTGCACAACAATCAAAAAGTGTTTCAAAACATTACATTTAATGTTTGGCACTACCAGCATTACAAATTTACATTCTGGTGATCTCCGGCAACTAATCTAAATAATATCGGTCAAATAACAAGATAATATGGTCTATTTTAAAATACAGTCTGCTGGCTGACAGGACAGTCTTGAGGACCGGGTAGGAATTCGCCGTAAGATATTTGATGGAGTTTAAATTAAGATGAACCTCAAGGAAATACGTACCCCAAAAAATTACAATCTGTTATTGATTTTGGCCAGAATTTTTTCATGGAGATCAATAAAAGACTGGGTAAACCAAAACCCGAAATCTTAATACAGAAAAAGTGGATCGATAAGACCACTACGCTAAAAACCTTTCATTCAATTAAATATTTATTTCTCTTCCTTACTTAACCTACTGTATCCCTCTAGCGGTTACGTATGCTGTACCTGAATACTCATGTACACGAGCGGTGTATGCGAGACAACAAAAACCGACTTAACTTAGAAATTAAATAACCCTACTTCATTAATTTATTTGGGAGAACTTTAATATCAAGCTAAATTTGTAGCTGTCATAGAATTAGTTTTTTTATTCATTATTTAATGTATGTTCTATGGTTTGTTGATATCTAACTGAAGGTTGTTTATACACAAAGGCCTCCCCAGATATTAATAGATTGTCATTTAATGTTTGGCATTAATAATTTATAAATGGCGAAAGCACACGTGAGACTTGACATAGGCATATACATGTATTAACGACATTGTAATATAAGTATGTTTGCCTAATATGCGCTAGCATACAGCTTATTAATACGCAGACTAAATGTTTATATTGTAAAGAGGTAGAGATAAGCTAGGGAAACGTTGGCCGGGAATATAATAGTTGGTTTGTGTCTATCAATGAGATAAAAAGTCTCTGGAGACAAACTACACTGTGCAGCTGATATAAAAAAGCCATTGACCTATAATGAACAAATAAGGATATAATTGATGTCAGAGTTTTTTGGGATTTTTTTTCATTTATGGTAAACTTATGTCTAATGTTTATATCGTTGCAATATATCTTAACGTATCATCCGCGTGCTACAGAACTAGAGGAGCATAACTGAAATAACAGAAAATGGTTCTGAATTCAACATCTCCCAGGTGCAAATTCCTCATGAAACTCACACAAAGTGGTGTTTTTTGTTTTATAAAATATCAAATATGGATTCTGGGAAAATGTTTAGTTCCAAATGATTAAGGGGTTCCATCAACTATTGGAATTTCGATATATCTCTTCATATGAACTCTTATTGATTGAGGAATGTTTTTTTCTTTTTCGTATAAAAACTATATAATTTGTGTAACCCAATAAATCCGGTTTATGTAGAAAAATAATAATTCGATAACTACAATTAAAGATCTATAGTTCGTCTCTTCCAAGAAATAGATTTATTTGGTCAAGTGTTTTACCTCACCTAAGAGGTGAAGCTTTCGTTCAATTAAACATACAAGAAAGAAATTTACCAATACTCAAGTAACTATTGATTTATATATTGGTCATATCGTCGTTGTTGCTTTTTAGAAATATTATCTGGGTGTTTGAGGGACATTAGATCTTCTAACGTTACGTGGAATCTATGCAGCAGGTGATATTATTTTTTCTCTAGAACAATCGATTATATGCCTCACTTATCAGACACGTATTTTACTCGATGTTTATTATCAACGTAATTTGTTTTACCGGATTTGTGTATTTTCAGTACATTGGTAATTATTATCCATCCTCTGTTTTAAAATATCTTTCGAAAGATCACATTTATTGTCGCAAGAGTACTGTTTGTATCTCTGACGGCCTTATCAGCACATATGAAGTCCATTTATTGGAACTGTAATCGATTTCTTGGGATTGGAGATTACAATAATTTTGTAGATTCAGGGCAGACAGGACGGACGACAGGATGTGTTTGTCTGACAATTGTCCAAACTTTCATCCATGACTTTACATTCAGGAACCGGAAGTAAGTTAACCAGACGGCAGTGTATCATATTCAGTTAAGTCTAGAGAACAAAACCTACCCAAAATGACCGAAGAATAACATCTACCCACAAACAACACAGTTAATTGGATAGAGTTTTCTGCTTAAGAATGCTTCAGTCATTGCCAATTGCCGTTAAACCTATTTCATAAGTTTATTTCGCCCATGTTTTTTATTGAACGTTTGCTGTATTCTCGTAAATCTACTCATGTGTTTGTAGGCAGTGGAGCTCAAACTGACTCCCACTATATGTTTATCTTTTATATTAATTCTGGTCGTGTAAATATGTATTTAACGATCCGATTTGCTGGATCGATGGTTAACAAAAACAGAAATAGTTGTATGTCTGGAAATGCATGTACCATATACAATTATTAGTACGAGGTCAAATACAACTCGTATAAAACTATGTTTGCGGAATTAATAACTGAATACGGTTACTTGCTTTGTTATAATCCCTAACACAACAGGATAAAACAAATATGACACCACGCTCAGGGGTGTTAAGTCAACACTCAACTAACATTGCCACCCAAACTTAGAACTCAAAATACTAAACACAATTCACGCTTAACAACTTATTTAATTATTAGTTAAAACTTTGAAATGTTTAAAGATAAACATTTTAGTCAGTTTTGCACTCACGGTAATATTCTTTCAGGAAAAGTATAAACTTGTAAAATGTTTACTGAAAAGTAATATACTACATAGGTATACTGTATTAATTCTTTCACGCTGGAGCGATGTCTATGTATTCTTCCGTTTCTAATAACGAACTTACCCTGTTATACACCAGAGTAAACATTCCAATTAATAGAATCTATATTTTAGTTAAGCTGTGTTAAACAGTGTGAAGTATTTACTTCACCCATGCAAGCCAAGGGCTTGTCAAATACGAGATTTATAACATTTCATTTCGTTCAAACCTTTAGTGGATTTCTCTTTTTACTATTTATAGTATCCCATTGGCCATTGTAAAAATACGAATTGTAGAACACATTTGTATACTTATACAAACCGGTTCTATTAAAGAAACTGATATGTTTAACGTTAAACACTTCAGCTTCATAAACCAGTGTATATTTGCCAATGTTCTGTAACACAGTAACATTTTATTGGTGTTTATACACGTTGTTTTATTTGTATATAGCGGATCCGAAATATATTCACAAATCCACATAGAATTCAGACGGCAACCAAAGTCATTATTTAAGCCGAGTTAATCAACATATTTTTTAAAATACCGATTTTAAACCATATTGTTTCTGTCTTGAAAGACGATTTCCAAGTGTATAATTGATGATTGGGAAAAACAATAAACTGAAGAAAATAAGCAATATTTCTGATTCTAACACTCAATTATGCAAATATAAATTAACTTTTCTCAAATTGATTTGAAGTCAGTTGTCAACATTTCCGTTTTAATAGAAAAGGGGAAGAAAGATTTAACGCTTTTCGTATACATCAATGGTCCAACGATAACAAATCCATCTAGGGTTTTATTCCCGCTGAATGTTTCATACAAATGTATCTGTACTATCGATTTATTTTCGAATGTTATATATTCAGTTTGTTTGTTTGTTTGATTGGTGTTTAACGTCGTACTCAAGGGTATTTCACTTATATGCCGACGGATTTTCCCCTTCCACCTCCACCTCTGACTTACTTAATACGGTGGAAAACCGGGAGGAAACCTCGTAAAAACCACCGC